>VZTE01002519.1:1671280-1694756 GCA_013397775.1 Eulacestoma nigropectus
AAAGTTATGCATATTTTTGTTTTTTATGTTGATTGCCATAAAAGGGTGCTCGAAGTCTGTGCAGTTTTGATGTGAAGAAAGCCTGTCCTGACTTTGCTGGCGTGTCCATTTTCGTGCTCTGGGTGGCAGCATTAGCTCTCGCTCCCGTGCCTTCACCTCCTGGGGCTCATCCTACTCGGCAAACGCAACCTGACTGCAGAGTTAATTACATTCCCTTGAGCCAGGCAGTCAGGCCAGATTCGGCCTCGCATTAGCCAGATGAATGGTTGGTAATCATCTAGAGAAGTACATCGTTCCCACAAGCTTAGTCAGTCCTCAAGTGCCAGCATTTGGAATAATTCACAACCCTGTAGTGCTTGAGTACAAAAAAGACCACAAGAACACACATCTTGATGGAAGGTTACTTTCCTGCCTCGTGGCTGAAGACTTGTGTGATTTTATTCGCGTTCTGATAGGTTTCCTCCAGGTTTGGACAGGAGCATTTTGCTTGTATGTTTGTTCATTATTTTATCCTTTCTCTGGAGATCTCCAGGATCCTCTGGGAGCCTTTGCCATGCCCTTTACAGCAGGCTAGGAGCAGAGATGGTTGCTTGCCAGTTCAGTGTGCAGGTTGGTTTCTGGGATCAACAGCAGTCCCTTAAAAGAACCAGTTTATAATGCAGCTGGAATGGCTCCTGGAGTCTCTTCCTGTAACTCAGCTTTCAACCCTAATTTGACTTCATTTGTAGAATTGAATCAATGGCTTATCCATGCTGGAAGACATGTGGCTGATGTAACCAAAGAGAGGAATGGAGACTGTACTTCAACTATTAAAATTACAAATCCTCCCCATTAAAAATGAAAACCCCATAAAAATAGATAGACATTTCCTGTTGGATTAGTAAATCATCCATTAGTATAAGGAAGTAACAACAGGAAAAGCATCTTTACGCCATGAGAAAACGAAAGTCAGAAAATGTACAAAAAAAGAAGTATCACAGTCAGCAGTAACGTCTCTTGACATCTTTGCTAATTGTCACTAAAAATAGTGGTTTAGCCATTTATAGCAACATGAAAATTTAAGAATACAACAGATAAGGCATTCCAGGCGCCATCTTGTTTAGAGGCTGAATATGAATATCATTCTGAATCCAGAATGATATTAACATTTAAAAAAACCACTCTATTTTAATGTTTCTAGCTCTCTTTCAGTAGTTATTATCTACATCTGTAATCTATATGGAAGAATAACTTCAGTAAATTGTGGGCAAGCTTCTTCTGCTATTTAAAAGTGCTTATATTATACAGGGAAATGCAGTTAGAAATGGAGGAACAGTGTGTGAATGTACCTACTCAGTAATTGCACCTGAAAATTTGTGTTTGAATAATGTTTCACTTCGTCTAAATTTGTGTACCGTATATCTCTGTCTTGGATTTCAGTATTCTGAAATTTTGTTGGATTTTTGGGACAACTAAAACATTCAATTCTTTGCCAATACTCCAGAGCCCACAGTTTCTAGGCAATTGTACTGGAACTGTGTTACTGGGCTGACTGCCAGGAAGCCAGGTAGGGTTTGTTCTGCTTGAAACTCAGCTACTCTGCAAAAATGTTTGGATTTTGGTGACACAGCAAATACTGTTGCAAAGTATTTTGCTGGAATTTTCAAACTGAGTGCAAAGTCCATATATGAGTTTGCTTGCACCTGAATTTGACGTCATTGCTGCAGGTGCTAGTGGATGAGTGTGTTTTAAGCTCTCAACATCAGCATATTCTTTTACTGTTATTTAAGCTCTCAATACGTGTGTGTTATTCTACTATTACTGAAGTAATCTTCATTATACACCAGTGATTTCAGTGTGAAAGAGAAAATAATGGAAAAATCCCTACCAGGCTTACTCAGCTGTGCTGCATAGCCTTAGCTCCTCATCCGTCTCGTTGGATCACAACAGAACATCTCCACACCTGTTCTCCTGGTTTCTTGGGAAGAAAAACGCCATCAGAAGTTCAGCTATTCTGAAATATTCCTACAGCTAGAAAGCCTTGGGTTTATCTTGCTGAAGAAGTAAACACAGAATTTGCTTCAAGTAGGCAATTTTTACTAGATAAAACCGAAATCTAACTCCAAACCTAAACATCTTGCTGATTTGAAATTTCCTTATGTGAATATATTCCAAATCCTCTAGCAGATAACAGTTTCGTGTTATTTCCATGTGCCAGAAATACTGTTCTAATGAATTACATCTTAATTTTCATACCTAATCAGGTTTGGTTAGTTATTAAGAATTCCTGGGATTGTGGGTAATTAGCTAAATGGGATTTGGGAGTTACTCTATAATTTGGATTGGATTTTTATTACTTGAGTTGAAGCACTTGAGATTAATGGAAAAGTCTATGACAGATAGACATCATGTTTATTCTTTGGGGAAGCACCAAGTTAATTCTGTCTGTCCTACATGGATTGCATCAGTTTGCTTACTCTACTTGCCAGCAGGTGACTGTGCTAACCAAGGAATGTTTCATGAATTGAAATTTGGTTCAGGATAGCAGATCTTAGTGAGCAAACCCAGGAACAGTTAACAAAGTTCTGCCTAGAGCCCACCAGAGCACCTCCAAAAAGATTTCTGAGCCATATTCAGTAGATTAAACAGAAATATTGTTTGTGTGATCTGATGGGATGCATTCTAAATCCTACAAAATGATTATGGGATATTTTTGCCACAGAGTATTGGGTTTAAAAGGCGACATCACAAAGTCAAAACTGGAAAAGAAGAAAAAAAATGAAGCAGACCTTGCCAGCTGCAATTACATCTTCTAGTCACTGAAATGTAATATAATTCAATGTCTATATTAGCATTCAGCATTGTTAATTCATGGGCAAGTAATTTAGTTGAATTCTCAATGAGAAATTGAATTTGAGGTGACTCAGCAGGAAAATCAGTGTGTTCTGTAATTGAATGGAAAATAGTTGAGTTATTGCTGGCAGCGAGCTTGATGTAACAAGGCTTTGTACTACATGTGCCATGAACAGACTGAATGGTTCGACAGGGATTACATTCATTTCAGATAATGAAGCACAATAAAATGTGGAGTAATTAAGTACTAAAGAAAACTACATGACCCAAATCCGATGCGAAAGGTCGCAATTAGGGAGGAGTTAGGAAGTATCCATGTAAGCAATGTTTACGGCAGAGTGTTTCAATTTTGACGCAGCTGATTCTGCCTTGGTGTAGGAGATGGTTTGACAGTGTCTCTAGGTCCTTATCAATTTCTTTTTTATACTTCTGTGGTTGTTTGATTGCAACCTTCACATCAACATCCAGCATGAATTTGAGTGGAGAAAGGAGTGTGATAAATGTCCTCTGAAAGATAACTCACCTGATAAAAGAGCTGGTAAAGGTGCTGCTCTGCTTTAGGGAGCTGCATCACAGCACCTCTCTTGACTTACCTTCTGCAGGATGTGATGCAATAATTTACAATAGGCTGTTCGTTTCTGGCTCAAGCTTTCTGCTGAGGAAAAGGTGAGATTCAGCTTTATCTCATCCAAGTACAAGACAAATGAAGCATCCTTCCAAAGGAACGGGCTCTGGGGCACTTATTCAGATTTTATAGTCAGTCTCAAAGCTTAAACATGAAGGCTTTTGAAAAGGATTTAATTCAAGACTTGTTCACGTCGGTAGATTCGCCTTGAAAAAGTTTTTTTATGCACCTAATGCAACTTTTGTAATCTGACTTGTCAGGTGACTCACTAAACATAATGATTAAACTCGTGGTATATTCCCATAGATTGTTTTCCTCTAATGTCCATGTTTTTAGCCTAATATCCATTATCTACATTAGTGCTTGGACTCTCCTCTGTGAAATGTGCAATTGTGGAAAATGCACTCGTGGAAAATATACTTAACTCCAAATAACACAGCAAGCAGATCACGTGTGACAGCTCATCACAGCCCTTGCAAAGGTGTGCTAAGGAACAGATGAGTATCAATAGCATTACAAGAACTCTTTGGAATGTACAGGTGTCTGTGCTTTTAGTTTGTCAAATGCTTTAAAAAGGCTGTTAAAACCTGATTTAAACATAAAAGTAGATGCATTCTTTTGAACAGGGATTAGAAAGCAAATAATTAATCATACATACCTGAGGATTTATGTAAGCAGCTGCTTAAATAAGAATCATAAAGTGACAAATGCAGTCGCTCCACCTACTTTGCATTCTCTTGAATTAAAAAAAAAGTGTGGATGTGTTTGGTAGATAGCACTTGACATCAAAAGAAAAATGCTAACATATTCTCCTGGTACCATATAGAAACAAAAATATTCTTAACAAACATCCTGTGCTTTTTTTAACTAGGTAATAAATGCTTTACAAAAGCTTGTAAACTGTAGTGCTGATTAGGTAAATTAGGATTGGGGTAGCTGGAGGCTGTGTAGGCCTTTGACACAATGGAAGTTTGTTTCCATCCAGTAAAAAGATGGAAATTTGCATGAGGGTCACGAAGAAAAGATTGCCTGGTCTGAACAGGCTTCTAAGTATTATGGGAAGTGTATAAAACTGACTGGTTTTGACTTTAAGTCAGGTGAAACCAAGTTGATTTCACAGTTATGTTTTCGAATCCGCACATCAAACCAAAATCAAAAGGTCTGGATCTGAGGGAAGTGAAAGAGAAAAACAATTTTTTGCATGAACAACTAGAGGATGAGATCACCAGGAGTCACACAGCTTTAGTGTGTTGTGCCAGTCTCTACCACACACTGTAAGAAAGGTCTGTACTCTGTTCTGCTGAGTGACTTGCTAGAAGTTCATCACTTGAAGTGAATTCCATGGGTTAACAGAGTTTTTATGAATAAGGATATGTAATTCTGGCAACATTTCTGGGGTTTGAGGGACTAATACTTTACATATCAGTTTATTGAATTTAGACTGAGGTGCCAGAACTGTAATAAGAAGTTTAACCTTATGGCAATAAAGCTACCTGCAGTAATATATTTAGGCCCAAGGACCTATTTAGGCACAAACTCTTGCAAAGAAAAAGTGAGGCACTTTTACTCAAAATTCAGCTCTCATTGCATTTGTGTCCCTGTTACTTCTCTTGTCATACTTCATGAAGCTTTTACTGTCCTTGCACTCCACTTCTCTGCCAGTCAAGCGCTCAAGATGTAGAATTAAAATTTGTTGTGAAGATGGAGAAATAAAGAGAAGCAGGAGAGAGATGGGGTGCCTTGCCTGCTGCTCTGAGGGTCCCTACACCTGCATGGTCTCTAGTGCTCTCTCTCAATTCTGCTGGGGATTGGAAATGACTCTTTTCCTTTTCTGAGCAACATTTTAATCTTGTTGCTGCCTTGTCACT
The DNA here is from genome assembly GCA_013397775.1 of Eulacestoma nigropectus. Classification (NCBI taxonomy): domain Eukaryota; kingdom Metazoa; phylum Chordata; class Aves; order Passeriformes; genus Eulacestoma; species Eulacestoma nigropectus. The sequence goes on from VZTE01002519.1 coordinate 1,676,606, forward strand.
GTGTTCATGTATTGCAGGCTTGCTTTTATTGCACTGAGCTTGTTTTCATGGGTTCCTTTTTCAACATATCTGCTGATGAAATTGAACACTTGGGGGTTTGAATTTGACAGCTGAAGAGGAGAGAGGGTGTCTCTGATCCCACTTCCACAGAATTCCCACAGTGCCCCCTACACTGAAAGGCTTTAAATGTACCTCTCCTTTGAACGTCTGATGCTGCTAACAGCAATGCTTTTGTAGTGTCTACAACTCACTTTAAGTGTCCCCAGAATAATTTTAAAAGGAGGGCTCCTTGGATAAATTCTTCCACTGGTATATTTTTCCTTTTTTCCAGGACGCATCTTATGAATATATTCCTTGAACAGCGTATTTCACCAACTGTTACCTCATAAACTTTTAACCCTGTCCCTTGATGTAATGGCCCCTTTCAGGCACACAGAACTGTGGAGGAGAGATGCTCTGTGCTAATTAAAGATAAAAATGCTACAGTGGAGTATGACAGGTCTCTTTTTAAGGTATGGCTGTGAATCTCTGCTTAAAAAATCAATGGGGTTCAAGCACCACGGCGTCCATGTCCTGTGGATCCACACGGATTTTTAGTTGACTTGTAATCTCCTTGGCTTCCTCCAAAGCTGTGAATTTTCATGCCTCCTCCTCAGATGCTAAGCAAGTCAAGGGTTCATCCTACCATCAAAGACGAAAGATTTAGTAGGAAGAGATTTGCATTGAAACATTTACAGTGATTGCTTGTGGCTCACTGCAGTCTATCGAGCCCCCTTTTAAACTTCACAGTTGTAAACCCATTTTTAAGCTTGTGGTTTGGAAACAACTCTACATGAGAAGGTGAAAGGAGCATTTTCCACAGCGGTCTGGAATATAACAGCCAGTGAGAGGATCAGAATGGGAGAACTGCTGTGAAAGCCTTCAATAAGTGGCTGTTTTGTAGCAATTGTTGACTCTTGCATCTCAAAAGCTGCCATGGAACAGTAACTCCCACTATTGCTCTGAACTTCATTGATGAACAGCAATTTGCCTTGCAGCATTTAAAGCTTTACACACACTGGAACACTTGTCTGAGTACCCTGATCTAGGTTTTTTTCCTACCTGGAAAACACCTTTGGAATTGTAGTGTTTCCCTATTGAAGAGCAAATAAATGGGGCATGTGTTGACTGTCTCAATACTGGAGTGTATTCATAAACCAACTGCATCCTGAAAGGATGAAACCAAATATGTAAGAATTAAATACCTCACTGAAACAGAAATTATGGTATTTTTTATAGAAGCGAACAGGTGGTGCTTTTAATCCAACCAAAATTAACCCATGTTCAATAATTTATGCACTCAAATTGACTCCAACAAATGCTGCTTAATTATGCATTCTTGGAGACATGCTTTACATTTGGCTTCAAATTGGAATTTACATCCAACTATGGTTATCTTCCCACAGCAGTTTCAATATGAAATGAAGTAAGGAGTTCAGGACATAAAGAATATTCAAAGTAACTTTGCGCTGAATCCAGCTGCAGTTGTCTACATAGTGTAATTGTCACAGTTTCCAACAATGAAAATTAAAAAAAAAACCCTATCTTTTAGAAAAAGCTGTTCAAAGAATGTTCTCACAAAAAGAAAATAAAAATAGAGCAGCTCATTAGATCTGTAGCTTGACTCAGGAAAACATAAATACAGGAGTCAGTTTGTGTTTGAAGTAGGAAAAAGGAGGACAAATACACAGGTTGTCAGTAATCTTTAATGTCTTTCCTTTGTCTCACTCTGAAGTAAAAACAACTGAAACTGTTGAAAGATAGGTTTATCTAATTCGTGCCAACGGACTCTCTCTTCCCTTCCCCTGATTAGTACTTGGAATAATCTTTCTTTATTGATGTGCTGCACACTTTTTTCGTCTGCATATCTTGCTATTTTCTTCTGAAGAAAAAGTGCTGCAAGATGATCAAATATAACTTTACTGTGCAGTTTGGAGGAAACTCTGAAAATTATTTTCTTCTGCTCTTAGTGTTGACATAAAGAACTACTAAATGTATTTTTCCTATAACAGGAACTGGAATAATACTGCAGGAGTGAATTAGCATTAGTTCTAATCTTGCCTGGGAAAAAATCAATCATGCTTTTAGCTTTTGGTATGTTAGACATCAATGAGATTGTTCACATGAATAAAACCAATTTTTAATTTTTACAAGACCGAGCAGCAGCACAGAGTGCTGGACAAGGTAGTAGTGCTTGTACAATTTTTCGTGTTCAGCTGATCAATTTTCAGGGAAACTGAAATTTTCCTTTTAAGCCTGTCTTGTAGTCTGTTCTCTGCTGCCACACGGGATGCCATTGACTCTATATTTGCATTGCTAAAAGTAGATGTATTTATTTTTACTTGTAGAATTGAGGAAAGAATGAAGTGGAGAAAAATCAAAGCTTTTTCTGAAAATCCTGGTCTCTGCTCAGCTGGGAGTGTCCAGCTGATGTGTCCAGGGTTTGAGCAGGTTTGGTATCACCCCTGTAAAGTTTCTATCTCAAATTGCAGGGAGCTTGCGGATGAAAGTAGAAACTTCATCCTGAGGAACAAAGAAAGTTCCCCCTGAGGCTGACTTGAGGGAGAAACCCGAACCGAGTGATAGGTCTTACATAATGAGGAAACTTGAAGGACATTTGGGAAACAGAGGCAAATACTAAACTGAAACATGAAAGTTCCAACTTTCTGTTCATCCTCAGCATAAGCAAAATTCTTATTCCAGTTCAAATGTCGAAATGCAGGGAAACATCGCTGCTGTAAAGCAGTCACTGAAGACCTTTCACAAAAGGTCGTGAGTTGTTAGCATGAGGAACAGCATCCAACCAGAAGCCTTTTGCTTGTCGTATCTTGTTACATTTTTCTTAGCATGTTTCTATACAGAAAGGTAGGCGAAAGCTCCCTTCTGTCAAGGGATGTTTGTAGGCAATGAAAAAATAAGATCCTGGGTGACATCTAGGGGATGTGGTGGGTAGGCAGCCAAGGTTGATGTGGAAAATTAGGGAAAACAGCCCACAAATCTGTAGTAATCTGTGTTTACCTCTATTTGCAGCTCTTGTAAGTACTTATTTACATACATAAATAATGATAGGTGTGAGGAAAACCAAAGGGACAGTTTGATTTGCAGTCCCAGGAAAGCTGAGGTAGAGCAGAGTACAGAAAGCAGCAACGCTGTGTTCACACTTCGATCTGCACCAAAAACAAAAGAAGGAGCTAAACACGACTTTTGCTTTCACAAATAGTGAAACTAGAGTTCTGGCTCTCTATTTGTCTACAGTATTTGAAACAAAACTACAGTAAAGAACTTTATTATATAAGAGTTACTAAATAAACTTAACAGTGAACCTTCAAAGTTTGACGCTTAGGTTGTTCACTGTGCAGGTCAAGGGGGACAATCCTGCCCCTCTAGTCCACTCCCATGAGATTCCCACCTGGAATATTCCTTCCATCTCTGGAGCGCCCAACACAAGGACATGGAACTGCTAAAGTGAGTCCAGAGTGGCAGAGATGGTGACAGGGCTGGAGACTGGTAGGAAAAGCTGGGGTGGGGTAGAGAAGTAAAGGCTCTGAGGAGAACTTAGAGCCCCTTCCAATGCCTAAAGGGGCTCCAGAAGAGCTGGGGAGGGACCTGGGGCAAGGGCCTGGAGTGACAGGACAAGAGGGAAGGGCTCTAAACGGAAAGAGGTCAGATTTCAATAAGATGTTAGGAAGAAATTCTTCCCTGTAAGGGTGGTAAGGCAAAGGTTGCCCAAGAGAAGCTGTGACTGCCCCAGCGGTGGAAGTGTCCAGTGGGGCCATGAGCAACCTGGCCTGGTGGAAGGTGTCCCTGCCCATGGCAGAGCATTGGAACGAGATAATCTTTAAGGTCCCTTCCAACACAAACCATTTTGTGATACTCGTAGTGACTATATAAAATGGAGAACTGGGGCAGAACAAAGGAAATGGGAAATGAGACTGATCCCAGCTTCCTCCTGTTATTTCCTGTGACCAGCAAACAGTAAACCCAGCCCAAACCCCCTTGTCTCTGTAGTACCCTCCAGTTTACAGTGCAGAAGTTCAAATTTTAGAGCTCTCATGAATTGTTCAGTACATGCTGTTAATTACCAGCCAGTGTGAATCACCAAAGTCATAACCTGACTCCCAAATGAGTTTCCCATAAATCTGTTCTATTCATTAGAGGTCAAGCTGATAACTGCTAAGAAGGAATATCAATGCTGCATATCAGTCTATAAGGGTATAATTGTAACTAAAAAAATCCCCAGTCTTCTTCTCCCTGTGCTCTAGATAATTTAAGCGGGCAGCTCAAAGCCCCCAAGTAACTGTTATTTCTTAAGAAGATGCTGTGAAAGAGGAGAACAAGTGAAAAAACCCTTGCAAAATAATTATGGGCATTTCTGAATAGCTTGTATATCTATGGAATAGACATGGAATGGTCTAAGCATTTATTTTGAAAATCTGAGTGAGTTATGACCAAACCTTTTCCTAAATACATTATCCATTGTAGAGGATGATTATCCATAGGAAATATCCATTTGGAGGTAGTATCCATTAGGAGATATAGGAGATACTATCCATTGTAGGAGACAGTTATGGACAAGCTTCATTCTTGGAAGGTGGCACTAGGAGGAATTAATATCAACATTCTGATACTTTATGAAGATCTACTCTTGCATCTTCATATTTAAGAAATCCTCAGCTTTTCTTCTAATTTTTAATGGTTGGTTGATTAGGCAAAAAAGCAGTAGAATCTTAGAGCATTTTCAATTAGAACATTTCTACTGTGTGCACTGTAAGGTCACATCAATTTGAGAAAAGCTGCTGAAAAAAATCAAATTATGAGCTAGAAATGTAACATAAACATACTCTGAAATCATGCACCTCATATATACCAGGTTTTTGGGAAGTTACATTTGTGAACTTTCAACAAGGAATGAAAAGCAATAGAACTTTCGGGAGCAATTTTAATTTATTATCACTTGCAATATGTGTTTAACAAAAACATGCAAGTTGTCTTTGGAAGAGCATTGATTCAGGCAGATTTAATGGTCTTGGCATCAAAAATAACACACCAATAATCAAAAATGTCTTTTTTGTTAACAGGCAGGTCCTTTTTGGGTATCTAATTTTCATGTGATGTATGGCCCCATACTTCTGCTGAATTTAAATAACCTAACAAAAATTAAGTTGGTCAGAAGAAATGTGTCCTTTTTATGAGCTACAATGCTTTAATTCCTGATTGATTTTCAGATAGGTAAAACTTTGTACCGATGTGAGGGTTATTTTGAAAAATCTGGGGACAGCTGCTGGCTAAATTCTATATATTTGAGCACAGCTGCATGGTATTTCTGCTGGTGCTATGAAATGGAAGCCAGAATGGAAATATGTAGAAGTTTCATAACATGTGAATGGTGAAACTTTGAAAGAGTTATTGACAGAGGAGTTTATTTTTTTTTTCACCAAGATTGCAGGATGGGAGGTGAGGCAATGAAACAAAAGCAGGGAACTTGAGAGGAAGAAAAATCTGACAACTGAGGGCTACAAATTATTAATAAGATTATAGTTGGTTTAATGGAACCAATTAAATATAATTGACCTAATTTTATCAGCAAAAATTGTTCTGTTCAATTAGCATAAAATCAGGACAGCACCTACATCAAAAGCTCAGTATTAACACTTTCCTAATATTTAGCGTCTTGCAGAGGGCACAAGTCTTCATCTGTACAAGGTTGTCTCTATTTGGATTGTTTTAAAGATTTCCTATAACAGGGCTGATTTGGTTTGAGCCACATGAATAAATTGTTAAAGTCTCATTTTACTGACAGGTGTGACAGTAACTGTATAAATTGTTTATTGTATCATGTTCATGTGTCCTACTCTAAAACTCATCAAATTAACTGGAAAGTCATCAGTTGACTTCAAACAGGCTTTTAAATAATGCCCACAGATAAATGTGCACACTTTGTACTGTAGGTCTTCTCAATTTTAAATTTTAATCTTTTAGTGCTGTCATGGACTGAATGTGCAGTTCTGAGATTTCAGAGCCTCTTCACCAGACTCTTCTCTTGAAGATTTTAAATTAGTTTAATCTTCCAACACGAAAGGATCAGAGGCTCTCCCTCAAATTTGGACTTTGCCATTTGGGAGAAGAGGAATAACTTGTAATTTCTGATTCCATTCCTGAATTCGGTGGGAGATGAATGAGGCATTTTGAGATTCTGCTTCTTCCTCATTAAAGAAGGAAAAAGAGGTTGTGAGAGGTGTATAAATCTCATTTGTTAACTTTAATCAGTTATCTGTGAGTGCTGTTAAGGATTCAATCAAATCATACATTTTCTTAATCAACATAAAATCTGTTATTATTTAAGGATAACTGCCGTTCACCAATACCTGGCTTGTATTTTTTCCCAGTTTTAACTACAAGTTCTTACTCTTGTTGTTTTCTTCAGTAATTCTTTGTCTATACAGAAAATTATAACAAGTTTAACAAAGTCCTAGTTCAAGGAAAGTTATTCACGTGGCCAGGTCTTGCTCTAAGGTTTATGGTTCTTTGTGCCTGGATTTGACCAAGGCACTTGACCTGTCTCCCACCTTCAGGATGTTTAAAACACATCTCTAATAACTTCATGTGCTTCTCTTTACAAAGATGAAACCTGCCTGTATCTGGAATCTTTTTCTCCCTAGGTAGCTTTTGTGACAACATTTCACTCTTCTACCACAATTCACTTCAAATTTGTCCTCAGTTTCTGTTGGAGATTACAGTGACCCAGCTCCAATCTTAGAAAACCCTTTTCAGCTAAATTCTTACACCCTGAGGAAAATGTCTCTGTATTTTGCTTTAGGCTTTTTTAGCCATCAATGGCAGGTCTTTTACAAAAGATGCTCCAAGGCCATCTTTAACCTCTTTCTCCTTTCACTCTCTGGGTGCTGCACAGCAGGTAAGGGAGTTTTAAATACATGCCAGTATGTGTGGAAAAATAATTCCTGACAAGTAACTGTCTTTATGTATCCAATTTCTATTCACAAAAGTGGCTTGCAGCATTTTCCATACATTTTAGAGTCAATAAGTATTGGTTAATAGTGCATTTTTGAGTTGGGGATATTTGACTAGATTGGTTATTTATGTTGCATGTTTTATTTTTATTCTAATTAGAAGTAGGATAATAGCATGAAGTTTTCTCAAAAAAGCAACTCCATACTTATAGTTAAAATATTTTCTAGCACATCCAAAAATATTCCTTCTATATCTGTGCACTAAAGTTTTTCTAACAAATGAATACTGGAGCCAGGAACACAAATGAAGTGAATGTTTAAAATTTTACGACTATTTTACATTATCTCTTCTGATCTACCTCTATAGCAACTTCTGTAACACAAAGCAAACAGCATTCCTCAGAGGAAAAGAAAATGAAGGAATTTGGTGCAGATCTGTTGGATGAGTTAGTAAGGGTAGAAATACATGTTTACTGCTAGAGGCTCCCAGTTCTTGCAATAATTGGTGATGTTCCTAAGGGTTTACCTGCAGGAGTCATTTAATGCCCGTAAATCACAGCTTCCTTTCCAGGTAAATATCTGGCTGTCTAGGCTGCAGAAAAAAGCATGAACCCAAGCACACCCTGAAGTTAAAAACCTGACTAAACAAACCCTTAAAAACAAGTGAAGTAGAAAGATAAAAGATCAAAAGGAAGTGAATTTTCATAGTTTTAAAAACATGGGTTTTTTCAGGCTGCACTTGTTTTCTGAGCACTGGGTTTACTAATGCTGTTTTTATTTGAATGCTGATGACCATAGCAGTTTTTAACTCTTTGAAAATGAATCATCTGAATATCTGTGGGATGCTCTGGATCCCACTACTAGCAAGGGATCTTGCTTTGGAGGCATTATAGATTGGACATTGAAAAGGATTAAAGGGCTTGGAACTCTTGGTGTTCACATAAACTAAACTTGACTAACTGCAGTTCTTCTGTTGCACATCTTCCTTGCTTAAAGTTTATTTTAAGATGTATTTTGTTCAGCGGTAAATATCTCTTGTTGCCCTTCAGAGACGTTGTTTTCTCCTTTGTCAGCATCTCGTTCCTTATGTACTTGAAAAATATCCTTAAACCTCAATCCTTTTAATTCTGTTTTTCTGCCTTGCTGTGTTTAAAATGCCTGTGACTTACTTGTTCCTCAAGGGCTGTGATATTTTTGTACCTTCAAGTCTTCTGTTCTTCCCTTCACATTTTCATCATCACTTCCCCAAAGTGCTTGCTCTGGACACAGATGTAGCCTGGGAACGCACGTAACCCTGAAGTGAGTGGTACAGGAGTACATTCCTGGGCTGACACAACACAAAACTGCAGCATGAACACGGAAAAGGCGCTGTTTTCACACAACACTGAGCAGGGAAAAAGGTTAAAGCAAAGGCTAAAATGAACAGTTCTGCCCAATGCCCCTCTTGCCACCTAAGTAGAAAGAGTGGAGGTTGTCCTGGTGCCCTGTGAGGAACTGGATCATTCCAGTGGGACTTTGATGCTATCATCTAAAGGTCATGGGCTGGACAAGAGGAAATATCCTTTATTGGAACGTCTGATGTTGTTAGAAAAATTAGGTGTACTTGTGGGAGCAGAGACCCTTGTTCAGGTAATCTGAGAGGATTTTTGTGGTTTTAAGGCCTATTTTGTCAATAATCAGGGTCTAACTTGGGAGATCTGTGAGAAAATTGTGGCACTGCTCTTAAAAGGCTTTTCTTTGATATCAGGATCCCAAGCTGCTGGTGTTGTCTTTTACTGTGTGCTCCCTGGGTTTCCTAAACCCAGACCATGTAATTGTGCCCAGGCTGTAAATTTGACTCTCGGGCTCTACACTACTGCTGATTTATTTCCAGGCTTCCTGACCAGCTAAATCCCTGAAACGAACCTGGACATGGCAGAGCCAATAAAAAACTTCTCAAACTGGTAACCTACAACTGTTCTCAGCTGAAAAGCACCCAATAAATATCGTGTCTTGGGGACTCCAGAGCAGAATCTGGGACTGAGAATGTGGCCAAATCCTGTGTGATGTGGATGAGGCCAGACTGTCCAGAATGTGCCGACTCTGGCCAGCGTGGACATTAACCAGAGTTCAGCTGAACAGCATCTCCCTAGAGAAACCAAAGCACTGAAATGATTGCTGAGAGCATAAAGCACAATGCTTAGCTGTAGACTAATAACCAAAAAAAAATAAAGGCACGGAGAAGTCTCAGAAGCACCATATGCTGAATAAATATCCACAATATGTATTTTATGACGTATTTAAATGGAAAGATCAATCTAGATTTACATTAAGTTGCTTTATCTTGTTGTGAAAATAGGAGAAGTCTTTAGAGCTGCTTTGCATGCAAATTAATGCTATTTTAGGAGTTCTGGATAGCTGGATCTGCACAGTATATATAGAGGGGAAAAAAATTGGGTTTTACATCTGTACATGCAGAAATGAGGGTTTGACACCCTGTGATTCACTTTATTAGAATCAGTTATTTCCAGACCTCTGTTCAGACCAATAAAATGTGGGGAAACATTAAGTACGGGAGGAAGGAGTGCATTAATGTCAGAACAGTTGTGAAATTAATGTGACCCTAAATAATAACCCTTTAGGCAGTACTATTCATGCAGTAGTGACCAGGGCATTGCCAAGAGCTAAATTTGAATTGCACATTGTGTTACAAAACCAGTGTTCAGCAGTTCAGGTGAAGTTAAGGTTCCTTTTTTCCAGAAGTGAATAAAAGCAGAAACCCAAATCAGAACATACCCACTCACCCCCATGGATCACAAATAAACTGTGGATGGATATGTGCACATGTAAAACAAATACCTGTTTATGTTCCGGGGGAAAAAAAACCTCATCAGTTTCCAGTAGCAGCAGCAGTATCTGTAAATGCAGTAGTAATTGTTTAACAATCAGGAAATCCCAAAAATGTAGATAACAAATATGATCTCTGTAACGGGAATTGAATTGCAGCATTTACGTATTTGCATTTTTTTTAAACCAGCAATTTCAATGAGTGAATAAATTTGTGGGTTAAAATACACTGTGAAATTTATGTTCATTACCTGCACAATTAAGCAATACTAACTTATTGCAGAATAATAGCTAAATAATTTACCAAATATTTTCTGATAGACACCTTTTTATGCAGTGAGGCAACAGGGAAGTGAATCTTAGTGTATGATAAAGTGCACAGAGAGTTCTGGACTTTATTCTTCCCACATAAGCATTCAGACATAAATACAAATGTTTCTTGTAATTCTCATTTTAACCAGACTTTTAACCATGTGTTCAGTCTTTCTCACCTGCAGTAGATGTGGGAAGAGCTGGTTTACACTGGGAGCATTTGAAGTGTCTGAAGAGCAGCTCTCAGGTTGATGGGATTGTAGCTGGAACAGCGGTATCCATACAGCAAAGCCTCTTTAAAAACAGCTCCATTAATAGCTCTTTTCTGTAGCTTACAAAATAAAAGAAGAAGTTGAGTGTGATACTGGCTTAAAGAATGTCACCTGCTACTGTGACCTGCAATTTGTTGGGTCTCATTAAATGGCCAAAATACCTAATTATTTTATTTGTATAATAGTTTGAATACTGAGGTCTGAAATACTTTGGTTGAGAAAAGTTACTAGACTATCTCATGGAATTTGGAAATTATGGTTACAAAGACCTATAGAATTTGTGAAAGGGCAGCAAAGCTGATAAAACCATCAAAAACCACACCCCTCCTCAGTGTTTCTTCTGTCAGACTTAAGAAATTTTTTTTATTTAAGAACTGAATTCAGGATGAATTCAGGGATGAAAGGATGCAGCTGTGCTCATTTCTCCTGACTTTGTGGAAAGAAACACGCAAGTTTGTTTGTCTTAATGATAGCAAGGAGAGGCAGAAGTTGTGTTTTAGCCCACATTCTACATTTAATTTGTAGTTTCATTAGACAGATCAGTGAGCAGCCTTTTCTACCTCCTTGTTAATTCTCCTTCAGTAGCTTCCCAAGAGCTCCTTGTTTCTTTTACTTTTGTGTTACTAAACTGCAGAAGGCTGATAAACTTTTGAGGGAACAGTGTTTGCAATATTGCAAAAGCCCTCCACTTACTTTTCAAGCTACTGCTCTGAAGTGTGGCTTGTAAAAAAATGTGGGGATGACTTCAGTTCCTAAAGGTTTTATATGAAAGCTGTCTCTGGACCTACCTGTTTAATAAGATGGAGCCGTGCTAATGAAGAGATGGCAGTCCCTCAATGTTGCAATCTTTGAGGATGACAGTTGTGTAGAGGCTTTTGGTACATGGGTGTGTTCTTCCCTGCTTCTGTGAAGGATTGTTGCACCACGGAGGTGGTTAATTAAGGTTTTTCACCAAAACAATGGTCAATGACTTCCAGCAGCGAAAAGAAAAAGCCACTCCTGAGGAACAGAGATGCTGTAAAAAAGAAATAAAAGCCACCAAAGCAATTTTCCTGCTGATAGGGTTCTGTTAGTGTTTTGCATTATTTAGAATATACAGGAGCTAAATTGCTGTGAAAGATAATTGAAGTCATAACAGGAGTGTTGAAGGCCAAAAGATGGTTGAAATATTTGACAAGCTTTTTATTATTACCTTTAAGGTTATGGTGTCTGAAAAGCGAGCAGACATTATGTCATCCTGCAGCAGGAATATGTTCTTCATTTGACTGTGGTAACAGTCAAACCACATTTGTAATAACCAATACATGTGTGTGTAGATATCTTAAAGGTTTGGTAGTTGGGGTTGTGACTACAAAGTTGTCAATGGCTTTTGCTATTTTGGAATGTGCTACATTTTAAAGAGACTGGAAAAAATATAATAGAGATATTTCTCCAGCTGAAATAGTAAGGAAAAACTGCAGAGAGACTTAGTGCAGCAATTCAAAACAGAAACCTAAAAAAACCCTTCATTTTTTCCTGTTTGTAACGCTGTTGCATGCACAAACCACGTATCCTAAGAATTGTCGGTTTTCTGCCCTCACAAATAAACAGCTTTCAGGATGAATATGAGCCAAGCTTTAGAGATGCAGTCATCTGTCCAATAAAAATAGGATAAGAAACCTCAAGTCTCACTAGATAATTTCATTGTATGTTTTAAATACTCTCTAGGAGAAAGGTTCAATGTACAAAAAGCTTTGAGCAGCTGAAGGCTTATCTGAAACATTTCTAAAGAGTTGGTAAGAGCACAGAATGTGAGTATGAAAATCTCCTGCAATACGCCAAGGAGAATCTTTCACAATGGAGTTTGACAGAACAATGTCAAATTAGGGACTTTATTTTCTATGTTAAGTGCTTTCTGTGCATCGGGTTTGCTCCTTCTACTCTGGTTCTAAACATTCTGCTTGGAAAATTCAGTTCAGCCAGTTTTAGCTCAGAAAGAGTCTATTGCTTTCACAATTTCCCATGTTTATACTTAGGGCAGGGGGAAGTATGGAATTAAGCATTGCTATGGCAAAAGGAATCAAATTCCCAACTTTTAGAAGTGAGTTTTCCTTCTCAGATTTTGCTCTGACTAAAGAGAATTCCAATTTGGTGTGAAGTTGTTTCACTGTTGCTAAAACTGTCGATATAGTTCTTCTCAAGCTCAGCTGCATGGCAGGGTAATGGGATGAAGTTTATGTTAGATCAAGGTTGTGGCTTTTAATACCTTGGAAATAAATATCAGCTTTCACCCAAAAGCAAACCAATTCCCCAGGGCACTCTGAGGGAGCCATGGGTTGTTCTGTTGAACTCTCCCATCCCATTTTGCTGGGAATGCTCTGCCACCCCACAAAGGTGCCCTCTCCAGCAGCCACTGGCCAGGAGCGGTTTTACATCAGCCCTAAAAGGAGCAGCAGATGAAAACCTACAAATACCATTGACTGTCTCAAGCCATCCAATTCTCACCCCAACTCTGCACGTGTTAACATGTTGAAAATGACATTTTCTCTGGGTTCAAGTGCTTCATTATCAAGATTAACCTTCATTTTATTCTTCATTCTAATATATGTCTTCAATGTTAAGTCTTCTTCAGGGATGTCTTATCATTTCCTAAAACCTCAATTTAGTAAATCCTGCCTATTCATGCCCTTTTATTCTATTCATTTCTTTTAAGAGTATCTATTCTTACCTAGAATTGTCAAGGAAACCACCATCTTTGGCTTAAACAACATCCCCAGAGCTTGAAGGAGCAGTGTTATTAGATGGAGGAGTGAAATTATATTTTAATTTGCTTCCTAAATTACATTAAATTATGTATGATCTCTCTTTTGCTTAGTGCATCCTTTGAATTAGAAAGTTTAAATAGAAAAGAACTTTGTTTTTCATTACTAATTCCCTGATAATTAAGTATATACTAAGTTTGTTTCAAAAATCATTAAAGGTTTGGAGTCCCTGAATCATCAGATCTTGTAACAAAGCATAAGAATATATCCCATCCTGTATGAATTATTATTTTAGTTATTATTTTTACATAAAATGCCACTTCAGTGCTGCTTCACTACTCACTTTGTAGGCAGGACAATGATAGCACCTGACAAGAAAATAATAAGTATTTATCTGGGAGGTCCTCCTTGCTTTGCTCTATGAAGAAATTTTTCCCCCTTTTGACCCCCGGCTGGAAAACGCTGTGAATAAAAAATAAAAACATCAAGTTAATGCCTTTTGAAATCCAGAGAATAGATCAAATACACTAAATATTAGAAATCTAATTTAAAACTGTAGGTGAGTAGAAATAGAATGTACAAGTGATTATAACGTTATCAAGTCTCTTCCAGGCACATCTCATCTTGCTCATTATCAGAGTTGTTTAAAATGTGATACACGGGGAGCCTCCAGCCAGGTGTCAGCCCTTCCTTCCCCTGAACTCTGACTTGGCTTCTAGGGAGCAGGGCTGCCACAAAGAGATCATAATGGAATGAACAGGGCACGGGGACCAAGGGACACAAAGACTCTGGGGAAAGCACAGGAGATGAAAGAGATCGAGATAATTGCAGCAACTTGGTGGCGAGTTGTCCACAGCACGTGTGTTTGTAATACCTTAGAAAGGGGAAAACTTCCTTCTCTGGGCTGGAGTGCAAATCTTAACAGATTTTAACAGACCACAGAGGGGGTGTCAAAATGCAAAGCAGATCCTTGTGTATTTAGGAATTTATCTTCTAATCCACCTCGCCTTCTAATCTGGGCTCTGGCTGCCTCCTGGTGTTTATTGCTTCATCTGCCTCACTTCCAAACTACAAACAATTCCCATGCTCTTCCTGGAGCCCCCTCTGGCAAAACTTTGGGAACACGAAGAAAGCAAATTTTACATTACACAAAGTATAGAAATAGAAGTTTTAAAATTCCCTTGAACCCATTTATTTGTCTGTTTGTGCTTTTTGGTTTTGGGGTGGTGGTGTTTCATTGTTTTTTTTTTCTTCTCCCTGCTTAGTGCAAGAGATTAAGAAAGAAGACTTCTCACTCATTTTTCCACTCTTTTGGTTTCATTAAATCAAAATGCATTTGGTCTTTAACAAGCATCACTTCTCCAAATGTTTTGTGGAGAGGAAAAATGCATTTATATCTTTGTGGCAACATTAAACAAGGCAAGAAAAGTGACAAACATCTCATCAGGCTGCATAATTATTGCCTATCACTCCTGCAATGTCTTCAGCTATGCATTTATCCTCTGTACTTCTTTCTTCAATCCTTCACTGGAGTGAATAAGATCATCTACACCTACACCTGAAGAGGGAACAGAATTAAATTATAGACATTCTCTTTCAAATTTAATGAGGAGTAACATGTGTGTTGCAGAGATGGAACCTGGATCTTGTTACCTATAAACACGAGAAATATCTTAAGCTGAAGACAGGACTATTTTTCACATGCTGATCCCAGCTACAGCCCACTTGGATGAATCACAGAACTACTTAATAGTGTCGAGAAATGACAGGAGTGACAAGTAATTGTAGCAGTTTATTTCATTTTCCTTTGCTGATAATGCAGTAGCTGAGGACTCCATGAAACTACTGTAGCTGTCCAGGAAAGAAAAATAAAGCCTGAGCATGGGGTTAGTGGAGGAAGAATTAGGCAGTTACACTGTACCATTTACTTTCTTTCCATTTCTGGTGAGACATCTTGATCCTAAAATAATATTTCCTGTTGCATTTGCTTTATAGTGCCAGACTATTGGACAAGTGGAGGGGAAAGAGGTGAAATTCAAACTACCAAACAAAAAGGAATGCTCCAATATCCAGACATTTTTAATACTTGCCCCGGCACGATTACAAATGAAACTGCTGCTGCACAGCTGTTGTGAACTGCCTTAATTCAAAACCAAAACTTTCCTTAATTACAAACAAAATTTAAAGATTTGCTTTAAAATTATTTGAACATTTTAATAGCACAGTATGTACGAAAATCCTGATACGACGTTAATCCAGATTCTTCTGGTCTTCACTAACCTCTAGGTGCATGTCTTTATGGTTTGATGAGGTTTGCACGAAAGATTTAGAAGTTCATTCTCTGGTTCAACACACACAGAGAAGGGAGAGGAGGAACATTTTTCTCCCCTCTCCATCCTCTAAGCATAGGTATGTATGTGGATGATACCTGATGCAGGTTACAGTTCCAAGCCCGGAATTTTGCTTTCTGCCAATCTGACAGTCCATGAGATTTTCCTTGGTTTATTTTCTAAAAAATTGTCCAAGAACCAAGTTTGTGGCTGCTCCTTGTCAGCCTTGGTAAGAGGGGTCAGACCCTTGCCCACCAGGGAAAGTTTTCCAGTTCTTTACATCAGCTGCCCTGTGCTCCAGAAGCTGGAAGGGCAAGACCTGGTGATCAATAGATGACAGATCAAAATATATGAGAAAGGAATGCAGTGTCAATACCCATTAGGATGAAGAAACCAGATGGTTTTTTCCCTAGTTTTATCTCTATGATGTTTTTATTTTTTTTTTTTTAATGAGATAC
Organism: Eulacestoma nigropectus; assembly: GCA_013397775.1. Taxonomy (NCBI): domain Eukaryota; kingdom Metazoa; phylum Chordata; class Aves; order Passeriformes; genus Eulacestoma; species Eulacestoma nigropectus. The sequence goes on from VZTE01002519.1 coordinate 1,692,552, forward strand.
GAGGCTCTGGCCTGAAATACATCCCCTGGCTTCACTGGAAACAATCTTAGGCCTTAATTCTGAATAAATTGAATTAAAATATCTTGGCCACATTCAGCAGCCTGGATAGGCCACTAGCCAAAGGCTTTAGATTGGCTCTAGCACAATAATCACCTGATACCTTGGTGTGGAAAACAATTGTGTGAAGTACTCTACTAATTGTAACAGCTGAGCCTCTCCGAAGTCCTGAAGTTCCCAGGTGTCCTGCAGTTGATGGTGAGTGCTTTGCACCCCTGGGATTGGCTCCTCTGGCTGAGCCCACAGGTGGGTTGGGCCGGGGGCTGTGGGCAGCGAGCATTTCCCTGGCAGCACTGGGGCTGGGAGCAAACGGGTACAGGCTCTTCAAGGTAACGGGGCTCTCTGGGATTGTGGGGTTTTTCCTAAACCTTGTGATAATAATAAGGCTGAAGACTTACATGTATTTTGCTCTCTTGTGTCTTGTTGCCTTAACTCCCTTTTTTTCCCCCCTTGATCTGTTTTGTCTGTTTTTCAAAGACAGGAGTGGTGACCCTCAGTGCAGACATTGGCATTATTGTGTCACAGTCGTGTGCTCAAAAGCTCTCCCACTTTTTATGTGTATGTGGGAAGAGTTTCATGTTTTATATTTGCTCCTCAGCTTTCCCAGCACTCAGGTTAACCTATTAAATAATCTTCTAAATGTAACAAATGTTTGATATATCAATATCTCCCCTCGGTCTTCCTTATATCAGATATTCTCAAAAGCAATATCCCATCCTTTCAGATCACAATTCTCCCTTTGTACCTCCATTTCCTTTATCACTGCTATCTTCAGGATCTTTTGTGTCTTCTACTTGAGGGTTTGGTTTTTTTTATATTTATCAGATTCCCTTGTTCTCCCAAGAAGAGTTTGGTGGTTTTCCATTTTCATTTATTATTTGGAGGGTTTATTTCTGGTTTTTGTGCTGCCTTAATGTTAAAGATAACCACTAATTCAAATAACAGAAGGTTTCCTGGGCCAATACTAATCTATGTTATTGGTAAATGGTGGCATTTCTGTGTTAATCTATAGGTTACAGCAATCTCAGAAAATGGATTCTTTGTTTTGCTTTAGTGCTGCCTTCTAGAATTTGCTGTGCCCTTTTTCACAAATTTTAAGTTTTTAAAAGTCAAGGATATTTCCCTAAAGTTCTTAGGAATGAGTAGTTTACTGTGATTTTCATGGTGGGTGTTTATGTGGGTGTTGAGATTTTTAAAATAAAATAAGGAGAGCGTTAGCAGAAACTTTTCTATAACGAATGTAACAGCCATTGTTCAAGGGCACGATGTGTGCCGGGGTATTTTTCTTTATTGGGATTTTTTCTTTACTGAAGGCAGACAGAAAACTCTCAGAGCCAGTGGGTGGAGGTCAGAAAAACATCTGCTCTACCCATGGAGTACAATCTTTGCTGTTGCTCGGGGAATCAATTGAGCCTGTAATAAGGAGAGCTCCAATATAGACAAGATGCACAGAACTTATTGATCAGAGCCTAAGTAAACCCGGCCACGGAGCCTGTGCCGAGGCTGGCTGTACCTTGGGCAATTTACTGCCCATGGAACAGGCATTAGCAGTAGCTTTCCTGCCATGTTCAGGGATAAAAACATCCCAGACTGCAAAGCCTTTAGTTAACAAATGATGTTATTTGTCTCGGTTTTAGCCAGGATCCTAATAGTTGTAATTATGGAGAGGTAAGGGAAGGCATGTAAGTTATTAAAATAGCAATGTATATAAAGTTTCCTGGTGCAGGAGAATTGGCAGATAGAAAATTCAAGTTTCTAAAGTTTTGTTAAAAGAAGTAATTTTTTGAAGGAGAGCTTGTAAACTGGTAAAATTAGGAAGGCAGTGTTAAATAGCAAACACTTCAAAACTGGCTAGTTCTGGTAGAACTGTCTGGATCTTGAAAGAGAATTCCTAGCGTGACTTTTAGAAATATTAACATATCAGAAACTTCAAATGAATACTGATTATTTATCAAGGACATTGCTTTTGACATCAATCCTCTAAAATATCTTCAAACGGTACGTTGTGCTGCTGGTATATTTCAAATACACTTTTCACGGCTGATGGTGGTTGGGTTTTTTTGGTTGTGTTTCTATTTTGCTGGGTTTTGTGGTTTTGGTTTGTTGGTTTGGTTTTGTTTTTTTGTGGTTTTTTTTTTTTTTTTTTTT
>VZTE01002519.1:1694769-1781765 GCA_013397775.1 Eulacestoma nigropectus
TTTTTTTTGTTTTTTTTTTTTTTTTTTTTTTGTTTTTTTTGGCTTTTTTGTTTTGTCCTGCCTTGCGCCCTAGAGAAGAACTTGTTCATCTTAAGGGACAGAGGTTATGGGAGCAGCTTTAGAGCTGTGTGTGCTCTGCAAGGCAGCACAGATAAGGCCTTGCTCGTCACTGTCAGTTTGAGAGGTTTTTGTAACTCAGTGAGAGGAAAACACCAACTTCCACATCATGCACTGGTTGCTCTTCATCTTCCTGCTGCCAGACTGGCAAAGCATGTTAGCTTTGACTGTAAAGATGAATTTAGGTAGAATCAATTTTGAAGCAGTTGTTCTGGGCAAGCAGTGTCTAATCCAAAGCCACTAAATTAGTAGCAAGTTTGCTTTCATTTTGAAACCCTGTGACTGCAGGTGGAAATGGGAGAAGGCAGATCCAGCACTGGTCCCTGTTTGTGTGCTCCTCCAGAGAGAGGAATGAAAGCAGCTGATGGAGGCTGCACACAGCACACCTAAATCCAGAATGATTTTTTTTATTTTAACCTTCTAAATTTTTTTTGTGGCTGTAATAGGTTCCTGTTACTTAAAATTAAAAGATCATATTGCTAAATGCCCATAACTCTCAGTAAAGCCAAAAATGTATAACTGAAAAATGCATTCTCCTTAATGACTTTAATAAACGTTGTATGTTTTGCTGTTAAGGTATCTGTGCATTTGAGATTGTCTAATACTCTTCCTCTTCTGAATACACACTCACGTGAATCTGTTTCTCAGAATTTCTTGCTCTCATACCAAAATTTCTTGCAAAAAGGAAGAAAAATTAGCTCTGTTTATGTACCAAATCTGAAATATTGAAACAGGATTTAATTAGTCCATTTTAGAGGCTGTTAATTACAGGATGATTTTTTCTTTTTAAATTCTCTGTAACAATGCTTAATTTGGCTGAAGGGTTTTGAATGAAATTTGAAAGCAATATCAGATGATGTATTGGAATTCAAAGAAAAAGTCACCAGTGTCTAGTGTACATTATAGGCTTTCATTTTGAATGGCTGGGACTGACCCTTCCTAACTTCATGAAAAAGGGTCTGCCTATCCAGAAAAGTCAGGAGACAAACTGCGAGAGGATCTAGTGCCTGTGTCTCGTCCAGTGTAGGTGAAATGAGAACTCAGACTGGGGTGTCTCACAAAGCAAACACGCTCAAAGACCATCACCCCTGCGTGTTTCAGGTCTCTGTGTGCACAAGAGCATTAATGCAGCAGTTGCAAACTAAATATCTGAGGGCACCAGAACATAACCAGATGTGGTGTGCACTTTAGAGCTATACATAAGCAGAAAAAACAAAAATTTAAGCTATAGCATATAATCAAGTTGTCAGACTGTTCCCTTCTACTTCACAATTTTAGGATATGATGCAAATGAGCTTTTAAAATCGATTTGGATTTGTCAACACTGTTAATGAAAATGTTAATGCCTTGTTAGCTGTCGACTAATGATAGTGGAGGTTCTCATTCCTCACTTAATGGTGGCACCAAATGTAAGAAATCCTGATTTATGGGCTGCAAATGGAATCACAGAGCGAGCTTTCGTGCTCCGAGCGCTCGCCTCCCGCCTGTGCCGTGCAGCACGAGGTGGGGTATTGATGAATGGGTTTATGACTCATTTGGGGAGATCTATGAAGGCAGTAACTTCTAAAGGTGCCATTTTATCACAGTTGAGTTCGACCCACTGAGGCCGACTCATTGATTGGAGGCAGTCAGGGGAAGCAAAAGGCACAGACTTAGGGAATGCTGGGGAAAGTGCTGATATTTGTGTCTTTTTTATTTTTTCCAAAGACTAGACTTTTGACAATGTTCCAATGATTGCTTGATGGATGCCTAATTATTCTGTCATTAGATGAGGTTTTGTAATTGTGTGCAGAGTGGCAAAGTCAGAGTTTTATATTAGCAGATGCTGTTTTTCCTTTTTGGTTTTTTTTTTTTCTCCTCCTTCTTTGACAGTGCTTTCTGGATTTTTGATTGAAGAAATTGAACTTTGAATCTATACACATTCATGCATCAGTTAGTTTGTAGACCTCTGCTCAATCACAATGCAGAGCAGAGACGTAGAGAGATCTGTGTGAGAACTCCTTTCCTGAAGAAATAATACAGCTTTAAACACTGGTTTGTGGATGTGGTTTAGCATCATTGGCAAGATGATCAATTAATATTAAGTGCTCTCTTTGCTTTCAGAACTCCACTTCATTAAAAAAAAAAAAAAAAATCTAAATTTAATGCTGAAAAGTTTTAAGGTTTAATATACCAAAAATTTATTTTGGTCAGTGTTTGGCTTTCTTTTTACACTGTCAGTGATAGGTAGTTGTTACTCTGTGTGTGTAGTTAAAACCTTCTTCTCGGCTCTGCTTAGGTCCTGAACTTAATTGTGCCTTTGATTTGAACGATTAGAGTGTGTGGTTTCCTCATCTGCTTGTTTTGTTTGTGGTTTGGGTTGAGTTCCTGGGTTTTGCAAGAGAAACTTTCTCTCCTTCAAGAAATGAATTAAGATTTGCTGGATATTTTTTATTTACTAATTCCTGACTTAATGAGCTTCTCATTGCTCATATAAATGGTAGATGTCTGAACTAAATCTGAAGGTTGTTTCTCAGTTTTTAAAATTAAATACTTGGCATAAGAAGTGTCAGAATTTTCTCCAGTATGAACAGACTGGCACTCACTTGATGAGTGGTGTTTGAGGGGAGAAATAAGTAACTGTATTCAGGGCGTATATCCAGAACTTTCCACTGGAATCTTTATTCAAAAATAAGACTGCTCATATTTATGTTCCTCAGAAATAGCACATTTAAAAATATATTAGTAAAGAGATGAGTTCTGTTCTTCTTCGCTCGTCCTTCCAAACACATGATGTACTGGAGCACTGAAAAACCAAGCAAAGAACATTCCTGTTCATAGTGAATTGATACTGAAAGCATTTGATAAAAGACCTGATTTGTCCTTTTCCCTGCTGGGTTTAGACTTCAGTTAACAAAAAGCTGTGCAGAAGTAGCTGGTCATATATCAAAGAGTTTAGATCTAATAGGTCTTTGAACAGATAGTGTAAACATCTGGGAATAGAGGTTGAAAGCAGAGATGTTCTTTTATAACAAGAGATGCCTTCTTAATCCTGGTCAGTGCTGTAAAAGTGCTGTCAATAAGCAGAAACTTGCTGCAGCTGGAGACTATTAAGCAGCAGATTTGATACCCACTTTACATTGTACTTACGTTATGTTAAGTGCTCTTGAGTACACCCCAAAATAGACCCGGACTCCTGAATGGACATTGGAAAAGTCCTGAATTTTTAGTTAAACTTTGCTTCTATAGTCAATTTGCTAATGTGAAACATTGTTCCATACAGGGGCTGTTTGTTTGTTTGTTTTTCCTGTTTCCAGTTTGGAAGGAGTTTGCAATCAGCAAAACTTCCAAAGTTTAGTAAAAGAATGAACTTCTCGCTGTTTGTAACATTGTGCTAAATTATAAACTTACTTTGTGTAAGTATTAGGTTTTCTGATGAATATTATTTTTATTATATTGCATGTTTATTTCCCAGGAACTTTTTGCTACTAAGAGAAGTATTTCTATTTGATAAATCCAATTTGTAGTTTGTAGAACTTGAGGCTGCTTTTTTTCTAGATAATTGATTAACCTTTGGTTACCTTGATTCATCTGGAGAAAATCAGGGCAACTCTCCTTGTGCCTATCTTACTTTGTTTTACTCAAGTTAGGTTAAAGTCCTCAGACTGAAGAGATGATGGTTTTGGTTTGATTTTTCTTTTGTTTGATGAGGAAATGTTAGGGCTCCTCAATGCTTAGAGAAGAGTTTTATTGAGCTCGAGCTCCTAAAGAGAGGACAATTTAATTCATAAGGAAATCTAAAAGCATCAAATTAGTGTAACAGCAAACTGCAGTTCTCAGAGGGAGAAGCACATGTATTTTCTGGTTTCTAGCAATGCCTCAAATGCGTTCTCTGTACTTTGGTTTATTATGAAATCATTTTTCTCAGTACTATGACCTAATCTTTCATTATTCTCTTAGAGAATTCAATTTAATCTGACTGTAGCTTTAATAAAATATTTTGATCAAGAACACATACACTTTGTTAAACTAGGTGCTTTACCATTTCATCCAGTTGTAGCAGCAAACTGTTCTTGCTCATCTGATGAAAGTTGCTCAAAAGAAGTGCTAAAGGTAACCTAAGGCCTCTGGTTTGTTTGAGAGTGTTTGTCTTCTGCACAAATGTGGCCTGATGTATATTTAGAGTTTGCCTGAAGAAGGTTCAGACCATCAGATGTATCTAAAAAGTGATTCTGGATAAAACCGGTTTTTTTGGGTTTTTTTTCAAGTGGATAAAATACATCTTAAACTAATCCCATGTTTAGAAAACTTTGCCATTGTCTGATCACTCTGTTTTTGTGAGCCATCCTGGCACAAGCTCTGTCTGCCCTGAGGTGTTGCGTGGGACAGCATGAGCACAAAAAGGGTCAAGTCCCGTCTGAGCACTTCAGGATTCCTGCAGGGAAGCACCTGGGGAGGAGTGGGGCTGTGGGCAAGGGCGTTGCCTCTGCTGGCAGTGCACGGGGAGGGGGCAGAGGGAAGGAGCCTGTGGGATGCATGTCCCTGGCTGGGCATCTCGGGAAGGTTATCTGGACTGCAGCTCTCCTGCAGCCATTCTCAACTACTTTAGAGCTGCCCTGTTGTCTCCTGTTCTTGCTAAGAGCGGGTTTCTGTCTCTTGTGTGTTTTGGCTCCTCATGTCTTTGCTCCTGTTTGTCTGTTACCCCGTTGTGAGCCTGGGAGAGATAAAAAGAGAGAGAGGCAAAGGAAATTTGCTTTATATCGTACAACACCCCTTGTTTGAGAGCCACAGTTTGAGCATGAGAATAATCTCAAGAGAGGGCAGCTGAGCCATTTGAAAAGAACCTAATTTTGATGCAATCCAAGTGATAATTGGGCTACTCAGGAACGGCAAAGCGCCAGGTGTTTGACAGTGTTCCTGCTGAATCAGGGAATGCGTAACGGGCTAAGGAAGTCAAAGACGTAGCAAATGAGTTCTGTTGCTTTAGGAGAGATGTGTTGGTGAAAAAAACAAACAGCCAAGAAATTAAGGCAGGCAGATGTAAACATAAATGCTTTTCTGTTACCTTGCAGAGAACTTCCCTTTTAAAGGCCTGTATTTCTAAGGCATTCTTATTTGTTATTACATAGAGGAGCTGAAATCAAGGATTCTAACACAAAACATTCTCGTAGAACAAAACCTTTCAGTTAATCAGCTAATCAAGGCAGGCTAGAGATTGCTTGAATATACACATTTCTCTTAAATTCCAATAAAATATATGTTGCATATAAGCAACGAGGAATCTGGGGCTGTGCTTGGTCCAGCAGAGTGTCCAAAATCAACTTTTGTAAGGCCACCACGGGGTGTTTCCCCTGTTTAGGGAAGAATCTGTAATTGTGTTTTCCATCTGCTTTGTCTCTCCTTTGACTGTTACCTTGTGTATTGAAAAAAAACCTCATGTACACAGCTAATATTTTGAAAATAGGCTTTTATGAAATCAAAGACAGTCAGCTGATATCTCTTAAAAACAGCATATTTGGAGCTGCCTGTGTTGGGTATCATCAGATTTAAAATGTATGGCAAGTAAATAAGAACATAAAACTGATGAACCAGAAAATAAAAAGGGTTCACATGCCTTATTTTGTTAGTCAGCACAGCAGTAAAATACCAAAGATGTTGAGATGCTGTCTCCTGATATAAAGCTGAAAATGCATCACTCATAACAATATCACAAGAAGGCAGAGAGAAGGTTCGTCCTGTGCTCTGTGTTCATGTTTCACTGCTGACTCGACAGCACACAATTATTTCAGTTTGGTTGGGGAGTAATATTAAGATCCCTTCTTTTCTTCAGAGGTTTGGGCACTTAACACAGATCTATTCTCAGGTGCTAAAATATACCCTGTACCTAAAGTGCTGTGGCTCGCCACATCTGACACATTGAATGTGTAGCTTTGAATGCAAAGGTCTGATGAGGTGACACAGCACAAATCACAACCAATGTTTTGGGAAGAAAGGCTTTCAGATGCTGTTTTCCTGGGCTTATGAGTTTTATTTCCAAATCCTGACTTCCCAGGTTTGGTTGTGGTTGGTTTTAGGGAGCAGGTTGGCAGTGTAAAGATGTCGCTTGGCCTGCTCTAAGCTTTAATTGGCAGTTTAGACAGGTCACCCATGACAAATAAGTAAATAACATAAATACTTACATGTATTGTTCAGTTTTCACCCCTGAAATTCTACCTTCACAGGCACATTATTTTCTCTAAGCACTATAGAGAGTCATCTTTTCGTTCTGCTGCTTAGGGTGAAATTTAAGCCTGCAAGATTGAACTCCTAACCACTTAAACCAGCGAAATCATAGGGCCAATAAATTAACTGTGGTGCTGAATTCACAGAATTCTGCTGCTTTGTCCTTTTCCTCCGAGCTCAAGGACAGCAGAGGGAGACCAGGCAGCATCAGATGGCAGGGAAGCACCTTTGGAGCGTCCATGGATATATGGGGTGCTGTTAGCGTGAGACTGTTCTGCAGTCAGGGTGAGGGATGGATGGCTGAATATGATCCACCTGCTATCATAGCTGGACAAAATTACTTGAAGCAGCAGAAGCTTTTTTTCCTGCCATGATGTGTAGTTTATAGACAAAAAAAGAGAAATATTTGAATGTTTATAAGTGGGTGTTATGAATGTTTCTGGCCTTAAACACCGGCAAGTTATTGCTGTGTGCAAACATCCTTTACTGGAGGCAATGTTTGCTTCAAAATAAAGCCTCCCACTCTGTCTTGTGAGCAGTCCAAGACAGTCTTCTGCAGTGAGAGTGGTGATCTGAGGAATCTATGTATAACCACAAGCTCGGTGGTGTTTGGAATTGTTGGTATTAAAAAGGCTGTAGATACAAACCCTGTATTATTTTCTGACTGGAGTATCTGAGTGATGCTTTTCTGATTTAATAAATGATTCATTTGGGAAAATCCATATCCTTGAGAAGTCCAGTAAATATTAAATTTTTGACAGGCTTTGCAATTCTACTTAAAAGGACATGTATTTAAAAAAAAAAAAAAAGTAAAACAGAAGGAAAAAAAGGGTTTTTTTTCTTCCTTCTCTCATGGTTCCAGTCACCTGCTTTGCATTTATATCTCTTATTTAGGAAAGGTTTTTAGATTTTGCTTAAATGCCTTCTGCTACCATGCTCCTCTCTGAGAGAACACCTTTCGTCTTTGAAAAAACTGGAAGAGCAGCACCAACTGGGACTGGTGTTTGTTTTCTTCAAATAATACTTAATGGGAGCTTAAATCACCAGGTGGATAAGTGCAGAAATCATGGCAATTTGCCCAGTTGAAGGAATAGCTTTAGATTTGTCCCTAAGTTTGTTCTGGCATAATTCCTAATTCATTTGCCAGCTGGTCAGCCATACCCTTGATTGCTGTTCCTGCAGGTGCCAACTCCATCCCTGCTGCTGGTATCTCTATTTATTTACCTATTTAAAGGTTCAGTTGCTTTGAGCCGTTTTCTCTTAGGATGTGATACTCATTCTGCAAAGGTAGTTACTTGTGATTAGAGAGAGCAGCAGAGGCTGGTACAGAGCCCATGGAGTCCATAGGAAGGTGAATGCTTTGCTCAAAATATAGATCAGTTATGATTCTTCTGATCTTCCTGGTTAGACTAATGTTAATCTCCCAGGAAGACTTATAAGGTTATTTTTCATGTTTGATTTTCCTTCTGCTGCCTTCTTTAAAAGGAGAGGAAAAAAATACACCCAAATTATTTTATCTGCTTTATTCCAACTTTAACAATTTTATACAGTGGAACTCCAGAGTATCTCAAGCTGCTCATATTTGAAATGAAAACCCCTGTAATTTGTAAACTGTCAAACTTAATACAACATCTTAGTGTTAATAGGATTTTATTGACTTCTACCATCAGCAGAGGAAGAGGTTGATAAAGTGCCACAAAGGAAATGAAGATACAATACTCATTTTACTTGCATCTCCAGAGCTGTGTAAATTTGATTGCTGAATTTATGGTAATCCAGCTCATTGGCCATTGCTCTTCTGGGGAAGTGGGGGCACGAGAGGATTTCTGGAAATGAGAGTGACTTTACAGACCTGCAAAATCAGACTTTGTGGAGATTTTGTGAGAACAGATTAAAGTCCTTGTGTCTGGTTGCTGTGAGAGAGCACAGGGCTGCTCTGTATTATTTATTTCACATGCTTTTGCTGATATTCTGCCTGTGTTCCTTTTCTCTGCTCCCACAGGCAGCTTCATTTGCACAGCTATTTTTGAGTGCTGTTGATAGAATTAGTGCAGTAGAATGAACAAGACTAAGAACGTTAAGTGAAGCAAAGTGACAATGAGAACCTTCTGACACTTGCTGCTTTTTTTTCCCCTCTGTGTTCAGTGAAGACACAGCCAAATATTCAGAGGGTTTAAAATGTGTGTGGAGTGAGGAGAGGTTGTAAGTTAAATAGAACACCAAGGCCCTCGGAGATTAGAAAAAAAACTCCGTGAGGTGACAAGTACTAACCATAGCATCAATCAGTTCTGTTTGCCAGAGACAAAATCATGGTCCTTTGCCTTTTTAAAGATGATGTGTATTTGAAGTGACTGTCACAGCTTTTTGGTGTTTTAACTATTCTGTAAATGTGGAATTGAAATTGCTTTTTTTTTTTAATAGTAAATTTTACTTAGCTAAAAGTAATGGCAAAAGTTTACTACATTCCATCATTATTTTGTTCATTTTCTAGAGTATTTAAATGTCAAAGATTTTTAACTTACAAAGCCAGAAGTATTGCAGCTTAAAGGAAATCTTTACTAATGAAATATCAGTATACACTGATATGAGTATATGCTCTCTGCTGATAACAATACCATTTAAGTACCCATTTTTTTGATACCAAGACACAAGTTTTTGTTTTCTGACCCCTTTAATTTTGTCACTAATTCTCTCAAAGTCTCTACGTCTTATAATTTAATCCAAATGAAGAAACATAAACTTTCCTTTTAAATAAAAAACACTTGAAGCTTCTGAAGGAGCTGTTCCCTTTAAAGCTTCTTGGAGACATTTACAAGGGGCCTCAATTGCAAGAGGTGTTGCTGGTACTTGTTTTCTCGCTTCTCCACATTTATTTCCTCCTGTATGTGCATCTTGGAATATCACCTATTGATTCCAGCTCTGATTGCTCTCATGCAGGTACTGCAGCATGACCCTGACAATATGTGAATGTACTGATGTGGTTTTACAAACATATGCACTTCTCCCCAGTGTGATCTAAAAGCCATACCGGATTTCCTGTATCGCTTCTGGTTTGTGGGATAAGTTCGTTTAACAAGGATCAGAAATTGAAAAAAAAAAAAAGGCAGCAGATAAGGCACTTTATCAACCTGACTTTCCCCAGTTGTTATAATTTCCTGTATTTATACATTTCCACAAGTGATCTCCAGTCCTACTGAAGGAAAACCTATGTTACATAATTCATGGAGCCCCAAAGGCTTTTTACATATATTATCATTTGTGTGTGGGGGGGAAAGTCTGTTTAGTACTCAGGGCAAATGATTTCAGTATAATTAAGGAAATGAATTGTGGCAGCTAAATTGCAAAAATTGCATAACTAAATCACAATGATCTCTTTCTTTTTTATTTTTTCAATTTTTTTTCCCCTCTTGCTTCCGCACAAATTGCAAATGGCCCAGGCAGAAACTCCTGACTGGTCTTTTTTCAGTATATCACATGTATTTTGTGACAGAGTTTTAGCACTTGAACTAAAATTACTCTGTGGAAATATTGGTACAACTTCCCCCTTGTGCTCTTCAAGAGCAGATCTGAAAGGTATCACAGCACAAAGAATTCTTAGATCTGCTCATACAATATATTTCTTCAGAGCCCTAAGAGGTGGAAGTGAGTCAAGCACCTAAACACAAACACATTTTCATATCCACAGACTAAATATAGGAGGATTCTGGGAGATGAAGCCAAAGATTCTCTGTCATTCAAACTGTGCAGGTCTCCACAAGGAGCTATTCAGGTCTGCATGAGGAACTCAACGTGTTACAGTCTTCTGAGTGTTCAAGCTCCCAAGAAAAAATCCAATTAATTATTTATATAGAAAGGAATTACGGTTTTGAGAACATTAACACAGCTGAACAAGATGAATTAGGAAAACAATTAATTTATGCTGCATATAGGCTTTTTGGCTAAAGGGAAATTTCAGCCAGCAGCTATCTCACACAACAACAAATAAAAGGCAGATCGCTACTTTTTTTAACATGGAGACATTGCCTAGCGGTGTTTTAATTCAAAGGAACATGTAGCAATCAATAAAGGGAGCACTTTTATCTTCATTGATTCTTTCTTGACAAACATCAGTTTTATCTCTCTGCCTAATGTTTGCTACTTGATAAAAATGGGATGGAATTATTTATGTAATGTGAAAGACTGTTAGACTGGATTTATTAATACCCATGATCAGGTTTTTGCTTATCTCTTCACAAATGGAGGCCGCTGTCACAGGCTCTGCTGTATTTGCAGCACTCTGACACAGACAAAGCATCAAAGCTGTTCTTCTGTCAGCTTTTATATGGAATATGGAAGTGTGAACGTTTGGGACATAACGGATGACAGGCTGCACTTAAGAAATTCTCTTGAACAACAATGGAATAGCAACTCTCCTAACAGGAATCAATAATTTGCTTACTGTGTATGAGTATGAATTAAATGGATTCAGAGAGAGAAGTCTTGCTCAGCTTGCTCAAGTTTCAGTGACCTGGTTAATAGGGTGTTTGAAGTGTATTTGGGCATTATGATAAAGAGGAGGGATTAATGGATTGCTTTTGAGAGTCCTTTCCCCATTCATGCAAATTTATTTTTTAAGTTGATGGATTTTATGATAACGTGATTCTTAGAACTGAGTACATTCTGTAATTTGAAAATACACCTAATTTTGAAGCCAACCCATCTTCCAGCCCACGTGTCTCAATAGGGTGCATTGTATGTTAGATATATCCAGGACAGTATTTATCTAGATATGAGAGTGATTCATAACCCTGAGCTTGTGTTTGAGATTTGTTTTGAGAGTTCTAATGGTACCTGCAGGTGAGACATTGTCAGATCCAACAAAGCCACGCTGCTGCTGCTGCTGGCACTCAGACAAGGTGAGCAAGGACTGTGGAGTGGTGGCTGTTGTGGAGGCTGGGTGAGGAACAGTGAACTTCCCTGTTTGGCAGACTGTAAGGCTTAAGATTCTCCCATTTTCATTGTGTATGGTCTTCATATTTCCCAAACAGAACAAACTTAAACAATAAAATCTGAGTTATCTGAGGGACACGAGTTTTTCCACAACACAAAAAGTTCTGCTAGGATTTGAAGGAGCTTTGCTGGAAAAAGATGCTGTCCTTACCAGGACAGAGATTCTTGCTTAAAATGCCAACATAACATAATAACTTGTCTGTGTTCTCAGGTGTTGCCAAATACCTGGCACCTTGTGGGTACTGCAAGGTTACTCATGTGGCCAGGGAGATGTTCCAACTGTGCAGAGGAAGTTCGAGAGTGTGCATTCAAGAAATGTTTCTTGATTGGCAGTTGAGCACATAAAATGAAAAAGAATGTGTTTTGTGCCTTGCAGGTGACTTCTCTTTTTAACTGTCTGATTTTTAACGTAGGATTTTCTTGTTATTAATGGTAAAGCAGTGTAAACACTGAGGTCTCTTAGGAAAGTTCAGCAATGGTGATATAGAACTCAGTACAGCACAATCTCATTACTGGCTACATCTGATTTATTTTTTGTGGTTTCAAAATGCCTTGTGTGGCTCATTCACAAGTTTCTCTCCTTTCATCTCAGGAAATTAGCCCACTTTAATCAGACAAAATCCTGTTTTTCATGAACAACAGGGTATTAGCAGATGGGCTTTTATTCCTTTAATTCAGAAGCAAAAATGCCTAATGAGATGTGGTTTAAGATTTTCATATAACCTAGTTACAATCCATTTTCACATACTTTTTCCACCTGGAGTGTCCTTTTACTCTGGCTCTACCCCTAGTTGCCTCCTTCTGTGCTGGAGCAGTTGGTCCCTGGAAAAAACAACGCTTTCTACAATAATGCCTATAATTAGACTGTATTATTGCCATAATTAGTCTGGGATATAATTTTGGGTTAAACTTTATAGAACGAAGTTTTTGCTGGAGCCTTCGTTTTAGCACTTTTCATTTTAAAATGAAGCAACAAACCATAAAGGAAAGAGAACAATGCAGATCAAGCCAAGGCAAAAGTTGCTATTTCGGTCCTTTCTATGCAGTAGCAAAAAAGTGCATTTCTCATTATTTCAGGAATAAACATGTCATCTCCAGGAAAGGAAAGAGTGAAGTGTAAGCCTGGGAAAATGAAGACTGTAAGCAAATGATTAAAGGTTAAGCACATGCTCTGAAGTTACACAGACAGCTCTCCCCTGGAGCTGGTTTGACAGATTTTAGGTCGGCCTAAAGTTTTTCATCAAAGGAGTTGGTTCTTTATCACTAAAAGAAAATGAGTTCTTGTTTCTCTCAGCTTCCTGGAGTTTGGTGGTTTGATAAGATTGTCTGGCATGACCTGAAATAACCTGTGGTGGAGTCTGATTACCACCATCCCGGAGTGTCGTGATCACTTCAATTTTTAGTGAGAACCCCCCATGTGATCAGGAATGCTTTTTCTATACTGCAATTCCTGTAAAAGATATTCCACTCCCCCCCCTCCCCCCCAAACAATGCACTTCAAGAAACAAATTCCCTGGTTTTTATCTCTGAAGCATTAAGAGAAGTGAAGAAATGTATCCTAACCTCTTAAACCAAGATTGGAATATATAACCTTGATTTATAGATTTGAAAGCTCTGAAATGATATTTACGGTCCATACCTCAGGTTTACGTGTAATCCCACTGGCCTAGCTGTTTGTTTGGGGTTGGTTTTTGTTGTTTTTGTTTAATGTAAGAAATCCTGGTGAAGTCAAACTCTTGAATTGCAAGATTTGCTGTTGGAAAGTGAGGGCCATGAACTCTGAGAAACAATGACCTGTGTCGGGAAGGGACTGCTGCAGTCCCTGTTAGTTGAGTTTGGGTGAACTCTATTACCGTGGACATTTGTCTCCACTTAGAGAACATCTGAGAGGGAGGGCTGTGAGATTTTTGTGTCAGACACGAAGCCTACAGCGAGTATCTGCCAAGTTACTCAGGTGCACGTGTATCCAGTGTCTCCCACTTATGTCGCTTTTATGCAGAAAAGACAAGAAATTCAGTTATTCCCAAGTTATATTACATTTGCTGTAGTGTTTCAATTTGTTTCATTTCTCTGAGCAAGACTTCTAAAACAGAGTGTGCATATATCTGTGTGTATATGTGCATACATTGACTTTTCTCCTTTTACATAAACAATATATGGCTCGGAAATTGAAAAATAGTGAATCAATGTTTGGAACATACAGCTTGAATCTGAAATAATCTGTGGGTGACTGGGTTTTGTAAAGCATTCTGCAATATTTCCATCTGTAACTGCTTGTCTGAGAGGAAGCAGGTCTGTGCCTCTTATCAGTACCCAGAAAAGACATTTTGAAAGTGCTGCAGTGAGAATCAAATTGTCTGCTTATGTCTCTACCCTGTTCAGGCAGCCCTGTAGCCTCACAGTTAAATAACCAGCTTGGGAAATTTCATTGCAAATAATAATAATTCTAACGTGAAAGTACTTAATTATTCATAACAAGAAATGAGTTTTCATTCTTGCATTGGCCGGAGCAATTCACAGGGCAATGCTGTGACTCTGGGCCTGGAGATCTTCAGCAGGACTTGTGCTTTGCTCTTTGGGTTGTTTGGTTTCTGGCTATTGGACGTGAAATTGGCAGCAGAGGAACTGAAAATCTTGCTGGAATCAGACTTAACCTCCTTCCCTTGGACACCTACAGCTTTACCAAGTTTGCAGCATTTGCTTCTTTGCTTTCAGGCAGCAAAGCTGCTCAAGTAGTTTGAGGGAATTAGTTCAAGGTGAACTATCAAATGTTTGAGGGCTTGCTTATTATACAGGACACATCCCAACAAATTTGGTCTAGATATGTCAAGTGATCAGAAGAAAATACTCCTAAAGAAAAGGCCTTTTCTTGTGTTTGGTGGTTTGGATTTTCCTCCCTCCCTTTTCCCCTCTTTCATAAAACCAGAGTTCACTGTTTGTGTGTAACCCCAACTCATCACCATCCCCCATCGCCCCCAAAACCACACTTGTGAATGTTTTAGATGAATAACCTTTTCCCCACTGCAGTTATTCTGGTGGAAGTTTAAAGCTGAACTTTGTACTAAAATGGTAGTTTTGTTGAATCAATAAGCTTCTATCCATTTTTCATCTCTAGTTCTAGAGGAAGCTTGTTTGCACTGTTTGGTTTACTTTGAATGTTAAATATCAGATCAGCTTGACATACAAGCTAAAATTTGGGCAACACCTCCATGTTTCTCAAAATGAGTTTTAAATTGTTTTCTTTAAGCTGAGATTAAATATGCATTGGTTTAGCTTCATTGTTCTTTATCCTAGCTATTTTTTTGCTGCCTCAACTCCGAGAAAATGGATTAGAAAATTTACAAAACAAATCACAAAGTTTCAAAAAGACTCATGATTTGCATCCTGGGTCTTGTTCCACAAAGCATAAGTTGGTTTTTACATATATACACACATACATAAACATGTCACCTGGTGACTGTGTTTGATTAAAAATACGGATACAATACTCTTCAATGTTTTAATTGTTATTTTTCGTAAGACTATTCCTTGCTTTGGGTGTTGGTTTTTCTGTGGCTTTAAGTGTCATTTACACCTAACACCATAAACCCCAGCATAACATACAGGACACGAGGTTTCCCAACAGCAATGCCTAGATAAATGTTTATCTAGGTTATAATGTTTTACAAGCAGGGGAAGCATTTATTTTCTATTAATGTGAGACATATCTAACAGTTCCTCTGATACTCAGAAATAATGGTTAAATAAAAGACATGAGTTTCATGATAATAGAAGCAAACACTGAGGTGCTTCCCCAGTTATAACAGTTTAGGTCCTTTCAGGTCGTTGTCTCAGCCTGAAAACCCTTTCCCCAAGATATTCAGGCGGCTGAAGTTCACTGCCTTATTTCCACAGAAGTGCCTGATTTTTTTTTTGTAAAACGAAAATTAAATCAGGTAATTTAGGAGTCTAATCCTTAGCACTCGTGGAGCAAATCTTCTGTGTCTTAGTGGAACAAATTATCCTGCTTGTTTCGGGTATCGCTTTCTGCTCGTTGAGGTTAGATGAAAAATAAATGTTGCTGATGGATGGGGAAGAGTCCCTGCAGGCACAGGAGCGAGGCCGGCTCTGCACCAGCTACCCACACGTGGCTGTTTCCCTGGCATCCTGTCTCGGCAGCAAGGTTGGAGTTTTCTGCTGAAGAGGGGCCCTTTTCCTCTCTCTGGTGTTTCATTTGATGCATATTTTAGAAACTCATGTCACTTACAATACTGAAGATGGATTTCTCATGCTCTTCATCTCTCCCCAAAGTGGTGAGTAGCACCAGCCCTGCTTTAGATGTTTTCCTGCCCTCCATGAACTTTAGTATATGTTCCCACCCCAGCTTGTTCTCTTCCATATTGTAATGCTAATATTTATTGGATTATTTATTGTAACATCCTAGCACTAAATTTTCTGTCAGATAATACTATACCTTGCAAAATAATTTATGGACCCTTTGCATGTTTTTCTTCTCTTTTGAATTCTGTTTCTTCTGTGCTGGCTAGGTGTATATCACTTTGGTTTATCACTGTAACTGAGCAATGTAATAAAGCATTCCCTTGTTTCACTCCTCTGTTTTCTCCTTTAAATGATACATCCTTCCAGTTTCGTTATTCTCTTTCTAATGTCTTCACTCTGGGTTATACCAGGTCCTGATTCACCATTCTTTTTCTGCCCACTCCTCGCAGTTCCTCCCTGAATACCCTTTGTATCCTGACCTTGTAATCTTTTTCTTGATTCTTTCACTAAACTGAGATTTGAAATGGGTCTGGCCTTGGCCCCTTGGCTTGGGGCAGGCAGGATCTTGGCTCTTGGAGCACTGGGCCAGCACAACTTGGTCAGCAGAATGGACTGAATGTGCACAGGGAAGAGATCTGTTGAGTAAGACATTGCCATGCTGACTGTGACTTGTCTGAATGATGTGTTAAGGTTTTTAAAGAATAAATAAATCACCCAGCATGAAACTGCAGAGCACAGCTCCAGCTAATTTCATGAGACCCAGTCTTAAATCTGTGTGTGTAGTAAAGCTGATTTCACATCAGCAAATCCAAGTGCCAAGTGTCACTGTTGGGAGCCTTTACCAGAACATCTCAGGCTCACCAAGTTTACCAGTGCAGTAAAAGAGAAGGGGAATAGCTCATGTAATGCTCTAAATATTTGCTATGATCCCCTGCTCAATGGGAAATAGCACTGAAGAGTAATCTAAAAAAAAAATGAGGCTAATTTTAACTCCTGGTTTTGTTCTGGCATATGGAGAAGTTTGACCATCCCACTAGAAGATAAGATTGTGGATTCTGGTTTTTTGTTTTACCATCCCTTCTTGGATAGCAGCAGAAGGAATATTAGTCCAGAAACCAATGCCACTGTTTATGGCAGCAGAGAATTTGTTTGTCAACTTCTGCAATGATAATTAGTGCTAATGTAGTGCTTAAGCAATGAAATTATGTGAAAATACCTGCTTGTGCAATTTTTGGATTGCACCAAATAAAATTTTCTTCTTCTCATCAAATTTGTCAAACTAGGGTTAGAAATAATTTCATCAAAGAGAAGACGGCACACTGAGTCCTCTTACACAATTCACCTGGAAAATAGACCTGGCAAAAAGCAAACACTACAAAAAGATTGAGTTTTCCAGCTGTAGTTTAAATTCTGCAACTTCTGGTTTGTTCCCCCAAAAGCAAAAGGGTGTGGTGTGGTTACAAAGGGTGTAACTCAACAGCTCTGAGCACTGACACAGGAGCTTTAGGAGGTGTAAATTAATTTACTGTAAATAGGCTTTATGCAAGTATATATTGTTTTCTTCAGTAAATAAATGAAAGTATTCTGCTGACTCTGGAGATTATCACTGTTTATCCTCAAGCTACTTACACACCAAAATTGATACTGTTCATCAGGTTTCTTCTTTCGAATGCCTCTCAGTTGTAATTCCTTCAGTGTACAAGAAACAAATTAATAGGAACTCTAGACAGTTTGATTTCTTTTGACATTTATTCTTCTGAGTAACCTGACAGTCAGCTGTCTCATGGAGCTTACGTTTTCTTCCTCTTCTTCCTGGTGACAGACATGAAGAATGTTAGAAGAGCATTCCTAAGGTCTCTGCATTCATTTAATATTGCTGGTCTGGTGTTTAATGGTTTATTTTAATACAATCTTTAAAATTTGGCCGAAGACTCCTATGCAGACTTGCTTTTAAATGTCAAGAAAGCACAGAATTGATGTGAAGACCCCTGTTTTTCTGGTAGTGTTGGATCCACCCAATTGCAGTTTGAATAACTTTTCAAAGTCAAGATGCTGTTGGGTTGTTTTCTTAAGTTCAGAGGAGGAAAATGAAACAAAACTCCTTCCCTGTGGAAGCACAGTTCTTCCATAAAAACTGTAGGATTTTGAAGAACACTTCTGGCAGTGTAGAGCCATTTCATGTTCTCCCTGTGTTTAGTTTAACCCTGAATGCATAAAATGTAATTTATGCACCATGTAACTGCACCTTCAGAGGTTTTCCTAATTCCTCCCTAAGGATTTCTTAAGAACCGGGTAAAAGCTGTCACCTTAAATATGCTGAGACACCAAGGAGGTGTTTTAGCATGTATTCATATAATTTCATCTCTTATTTCTTTAAAAGTGTATTTTGCTTTCAAGTGTTGGTTGACTACATAAAGTCATTTGACAACAAAGGCCTGAAGTTCACCACTTATCCTATGGATAAGAAAATAGCTGCACCTTTTTTGTGTGAGTAATAATGCCAGAGGTAAGGGATTCTCTGAGTCAGACTTCTGAAGACATTTAACATATCTGGCTTTTGATATACCCATGCATAAAGTGGAGATGAGAAATCTTGCGTTGGCTTCAAAACTAGAGGAAATATAGGGTGTGTTACAGCTACTTCTGTAATGCTCTGCAGTCTCAGGGGGCTGCGAGGAGTGAATAAGGCTCTTTTGTAAGGCTGGAGATCTACCAGCTTCAAAGTGCGCAGTGGGAACTGAGAGCTTTTGTAGCGCATCAATCCCATCTGAATGCAACAAGAACCATTTCACAAAAGAGCTTAAACAACCAAGGAATTGTCACTACTTGGGTGCTTTTGAAAATAGTACCTCAGGAAATGTAAAAGCGAAGTGTGAAGAGAGAACTCGGTGGCTCAGAAGTGGAGCAGCAGGTGACAGATGCATGACAGGCAACTTCTTCCCCTGAGGTAAAACACAATCAGCATCCAGGAAATGCTAAATGTGAATACAGGATTTCAATGAGAAAATCAGTTATACCCAGAAGAAAACTGTAAGACTCAATGCTTCTGTCCATCTTTTAGATTTTCTATTTTTATATATTTATAACTCTTTACTCTTTTTTTTTTTTTGCATGCACAACACTTGTAGCCTACTTGTAGTTTGAACACCAAGCTGTTACTCAAGGAAGATGGAGCTGATTTCCTCTGACTTCTTACTAAGGTGTCACTGGGATAGGATTCAGTAGCTGTCATGAATTTCGAAACATCCTACAAAAGGCTTTGATTTTAATTTAATAACAATAAGGTCATGTCAGCCTACAATCCTGAACATTTTGGATGATGCAGCCAAAACATCTCTGGCCATGTAGTTAAAGTCACCTGGGCAGTACTTTTGCATGAAATTAGGAACCTATTTCTGTTGGAATAACTGCTATGGATGAGTTATTGGGCTTGACTTTGATTCCAAAGGAGCAGGAAAATTGAAGTTGATTTTCTTGGATTTTTTGCCTCCGCTTTCTTCTGGAAAATCTGATTAAACCTCTTTCTAACCATTCCTCCCTAGAGGTCTCATTTACTACTAAGAAATTTTAACATTGCTTTTGAACTGCAAAAAAAATGCAACACAAGCAACATTTTAATGATTACCTGGTTATATTTAACATCCATAAAAATTCTCTTGTTTAGGGAGCTCAAAATAATTGAAAATATATTGGTTTTAAATTATGTATGGGCTGTTGAAGTGGAGCACAATCAGAAGAAAGCTATTTCTTGTAAAACAGCTTTGGCTGAAATGAGCCTCCTGTCTACCTCAATTATCATGGACAATTTTCTGAACGTTGCATTGAACTCAGAGTGTTGTGCACAAGAGGGCCTTCATCAAACGCAGTAGATCCTTCTGTAGTTAAAGGTAGGATTCTGTATCTCCAAAATCCCGCTACTCAAGGGACAAACACTGTTCATGTGAGCAGCTGAGAGGAGAGGGCAATTTTTTGGCTGCTAATGAGTGTGACCAGAGCAATAGCATTGAGCAAACTACTCCCAGTGCTGGTGGTGTGGGGTGAGCAGCTGGAATTCTTCCCATCCCTACTGCTCCCATGTGTGCATAGTTCACTTTAAACTCCCTCACCTGCAAGGTGTAATGCAATCCAGGGCAGAGAAAGGGAACTTTCCTAAAGTCATTTATGCCTAGCACTAGGCTGTGGTCACTGTCTCTTGCCTTCGTTCAGCACCCAGTAAAACGCTGACACGTTAGCAGGTGGCATTAAAGCAGTCTGTGGACCACTGTAAGACTTGATGCTGGGGTTGGTCTGACAGGCTGCTGTCAGCATACATTTTTCAGCAAATATATTCTAACACCTAAAATGTGTAGCCTAAAAGGCCACAAGGCTTGAATTTGTGGTGGGGTTTGTTGTGCCTCGGAGGACACAGGACGACGTTCTGGCCCAGGGACCAGTGGAAGGTCAGAGTTCATGGTGGAACCTTTCTGGCCTTGCTTGTGACTTGCATGTTTCATGCCAGGGTGGCAGCGCATCTGTCACAGCAGATGGAACGACAGAAGTGTTTGTGCAGCGAAACCAAAGCTTTTGTGCTGGGTCTGAACTCTGTTCTGCTGTGAGGTGGGAAGATGAGAGGGAGAGAGAGCAGAAGAGAAGCCCCAGAGCACTGACCAGGGACATGGGTGGCTGCTGGGACAGTTAATTCCAGTATGGACGTAGACACAGCAGAGATTTTAGCTCAGGTCTCCCATTTCTGATGCGTGTTAATGCTGGGGAGTCTTTCAGACTTTGCTCAAGGAAAGTTTGAGTAAATAGAGTGAAGAAGCTGCAAGCGTTTGGGTTTTTTGTCTTTTCCTCAAACTTACAGAATCACAGAGTGGGTCATCTGGTCCCACCTCCCTGCTTGAGCAGGGCCGTCCCAGAGCACGTGGCACAGGATTGTGTCCAGATAGATCAGGAACTTCTCTATGCCCTCTCTGGGCTGTCTGCTCCAGAGTGTGGTGACCCATCCTTTTTGGAATGTCCTCCTGTTCAATAAGGCACTTTGCATCTATTTCTTAGTTTGTAGAGGTACATAACAATTTTAAAAATCTCGGGTTGATCCAGTATTATTTTAAGGAGACAGTGTTCAGATGGATTTTTTTCCCCTTGTATTTCTCTACAGACATATGCAAGTATGTACTTTAAACTTTAGAGACGAGTTTCTTTCTTGTTAAGACAAACTCCTTTTATCTATCGAAACAGTCTGTAATTGCAAGAAAGCGCTTGTATTTGACATTTTTTTTAAGAGGAAGCATTACACTAGAACTAAAATAACACATTGTGATGATAACACATTGCACGACAAATAACACATTGTGGTGGTGCAACACCAGTATGAGCATTCCTCCTCTCACCCACACACCCTGCTCTGCAAGTCCAGTCCCAAAAGCTCTCTTCTTTTGATAGATGGTGAGTCTTGGAAAGCCAACATACTCAAAGATATCTTGGTAAATCAGAATTTTCTGGTTTTATTATCTTTTGTGTGTGTGAATTTTTATTTTTTTTAAACCAAGTACTTATAAAGGGTACTTGAAACAATTCAATGAGAAACGCCTTTCATCAAAGAGATCTAGATCCCTTTTATCATTCACTTCTGTGATGAAACTTTCCATGACTTGAATTGATCTGAATCACAATAAGATAGCATTAAGTCAGTGCTTTTTATGTTCAATGGACTATATAAAGGTCTGGCTCAACATTTTTTTCATCTTCACAATGTTACAAAGACTTGGCATACAAGAAAAACTTCTGGAGTTGTTACAAATTATGTTCTGAGAAACATTTCACAGCCGTCGTGTTTCTGTAAATATTTTTAGCCTTGACAAATTATTTGAAACATACAAAAAACAGTCACTGAAAAATTTCTGCTCTTTAGTCGCTTCTCTCTGGCCTTCAGCTGAAATGGATGAGTGGGAAAATGTTCCTATTTTTCATGCACCCAGGATTTCATTGTGTAGTTCCCAGGAATGTTGCAGTTTAGAGTTTTCCTTCTGTTTTGCCAGCTAAGTTGGACAGCGCTGTTACTACGATTTAAAAGGGAGAAGTTTCTGTTTCTGATGTTGAGGAGCCTTCAAGAACTCTTCAGGCAGAGTCCAATGCACGCAGATGAAGTGAAGACAAAGTGACAAAGACAGCTTGTTCCTGAGGAAAGTTAAATATTTTTTCTGGCTAATTTATGTGACACCTAAAGGAAAAATGCAGAATGAAACATTCTGGAACACTGGGTCTGCCTACAACCACTGCTAATAGAAAGGGACAGTGACTTGTACACTGTCTGATGCAATTTATGATTTTATTCTGCACTATTCAGATACAAATAGAGTTTCTCATTTGTATTTTGTTTTCCTTGTGCAGTGAAGCAGCACTGACAACTGAGTGGCATCTTTGAATCCTTTTTTTTTTTATGGCAAGTATCAATAGCAAAGCATGTGTTGAAAGACTTGATTATCAATTCATACTTTAGAGACAAATTCTGAAGTATTTTATCAATTCTCCCAGTAAATGATGTCGGCACAGATCTATGCCGAGCAGAGCTGCTGTTCCGTGTTTTCAGAGCAGACACTGTCTGTGCTTCTGCCATCACCAAAAAGGCAAAGGGCTGACTCAAGCCAAGAGGAGTGGGAAGAGGTTAAAATAACCTTTGGAACTCTAAAAGGATATATTCACTAAAAATACATGTAAACACCCTGTCACTCCACCCCATCCCTCTTTGACTAGAGCTAAGCATAGTCTCGTTTTGCAGAATACGAGACTAATTGCAATATTCTGTGCTCTGAATATTGAACACAGACACCTCAGTATTGACCAGTCAATACATTTCCCATCTGCAGGGGCCGTGTGCCCTGGGGGGCCACCTTTGAGAAATAATTTAGGTGCATCTTGTCGAGCCACTGCGAAGCCACCCTGGAGATTTGGCTGCTGCCTGACACAATGGGAGTGCAGATGACTGACAGGAGACCTCCCCGTGGCTTGAACCTCCCAGAGCAGCTGTAAAATCAGCAGCAAGAGGAGGTTTAAACGGTATGGGCAGATGCTGTGCTGCTGGGGAAAAAACTGCTTTATCCTGATGCTTCTATTCCTCCCCTTCTGGAGAGACTCCAGCAGGAATGTGGAGAAAATGCACCTTCCCTGACATCACACCTATGCTGGGGGGCTTAATGCTCCTATTTTGTGTCAGAAATGCTTCCTGTGTTCATTGAAATCTAAAAATCAGAACTTGCTTGTTAACTAATTGCCCTAAAACGTCTTTAAGGGTTTTTGAATTGGGAGAAAATACCTTTCAGCAACTGGGTAATAGCTGCACTTTGTACCTATTTTTTCCTTTTACATTTAAATAGAACAAATTGTGTTACTGTGCTGTATATCTGGGCACAGAATGCTTATTACCAACAGGAAGCTTGTGGAAGGAGCTTTTTAATGTATTTTGGAAGTGGGATATCAGAATGATTTTTCATGTGTATTTATTTAAGGCAACACAATAAGGAATCAAAATTTTTCTTACTTGATTACTCCGAGCATTTCTAACTGTGTTTGTTGGCAACCTTTCAGCGCACTTTTGCTAAACTTGAGAGTAAGAACTGGAACTTGCTAGTGAAAAAAAACCATGACAGAGTTCTCCCTAAATGATTGTCTCAAGTGCAACCACTCAATCTGTATTTATTCATCTAAATGCAGATTTTAAGGATGTCATCCTGTTTTTAATAATGTCAATTTCTGGCACAATGCAGGAGCTGCTGACAATCAGGTTCTAGGAGGTCTGTGAAAACACAATGTTGGTTCTGCTGTTTGTGGGGTGAATTCCTACTGAAACATCTAAGTGCCCTTGTGGTGTTTGTGCTCACGTAGATTTCATTGTTTTCACTCACTAACCCAACAGCTCCTGCAGGTGCTCACTCCCGAACACACGAGTGCTAAAGTGGAGAGATGGAAACAAACCAGTTTTGTTTTGCCTCCCAAGTGACCAGCAGGTCTGGAGGTGACCGAAGTCATTTTAGTCGCTGAACAATATTTTCAAGGAGGGAGCAGACCCTGAACATCTGAATTACCAAACCTGATGGATAAGAGCGTGTTTGACTGTGTGCTTTACATTTCAGTGCCCCCTTGACCGCGTGCATATGGAGCACCAGGAGAATGTCACAGGCTTTCCTACAGCTTTGCAATTCACAACTGCCTAAAAATGTGCCTCATTTTCTTATGCTGAGACACTTCAAGCCTTGGGACCAATTTATTGGTGATCCTGAGCCGCTTGTTGTGGCACCAGCCTGGTGCAAAGTGTCCCCACTCTCTGCTTGTAAAATTTCTACTCATGTAAACTTTTTGCCTCGCCTCCAGAGCTGTGGCCTGGCCTAAAGGAAGGAGAACCATATTGGAGGCTTGTGGCTGGAGTAGGATGTTTATGGTGCAGCACAAAACTGCTACATGTGATTTTTCTACCAGTATTAGTCATCTGGCTTTTGCTTGCATTTGCTTGGGATTTTTTAATTAATCTTATTTTTAATTTTTTTTTTTTTTAATAAGGAAAACCCCTCTTAATATTGTTTGTTTTTATGCACTGCTTTTCTACAATCAAATCGTGGGAGTCCTTCCCCATTAAACTTCAAGGATCCAACTTCCCCATTCACTTCTACACTGGCCATTATGGCCTTAAGTCTCATTTTTAGGGAAGTTGTCTATTACTGATGTCTTATTTTGACAGGAAGAAAACATTTTTGCAAGCATTTGCAGTCAAAATATTTCAAGTGCTCTCTTTGCCTCTTTGCTCTCTATTTCTCCAACATTCCTTCACAAAAATCCTGTGAGTGCAACAAACACAGGAATGTGATTTATACCTTTTAATTTTTAAATTTTTTTTCATGTTCTCCTAAATTAAATCTAAGCAGATGACAAGGGGAAAACATCTTCTCTAAAGAATTTGAATTAGGGTCATTTCCATTACGGGACCTGAAATGAAAATTTAATTCATACCACGAGACACAATCATGTTCAGATTCCTCTCTGGACTCAGCACTGTGATTGAGTGGGAAAAAATATTTAAGTGGCTTGAAAATAATTTAATTTTTAAGGGTGTTTTTTTTTTTTTTTTTGGAGGTACGTTTTTTGGTTTGCTTCCCACCAGTTGCAACTTCAGTCTTAACCTCCCTCTACACTTGGAAGTCTGGGGGTGCAGAGGGGGGATGTTTGTTCTTTGTTTCCAAATCTATCCAAGGGAAGGAACAAAGGGAATTAAATCGTGCAGGTGTGTTAGAAAAGCATTCAAATTAAGTGCTTCCATCTCAGACTTACAAGCTGGAAGTTGGAGGAGCTGAGCAGATGGGAGGTATCTGGCTCAGATGATCACCTGTCATTGACTGAATTGTTAAATAACGGCTCCTAGAGAATATTTGTAATAGAAATCTGCATAGAGAAACTGGTGAAAACAGTACTTGCTATACTTGTTACTCAGCAGGAGAAAAGAAAACACATAAAATTGTTAGGGGAAGTCATACAGTAATTTGCCTGAACACATAAACCACTGTTGCTTTCAAAACCACTTTTTCCAAACGACAGATTGTTCAGTTCTATATATCTCTACAACCAGGAACATTTTAATTCTTTTTGTTGTTGCAGAAAACAATACTTTTGTCTCACAAATGAACAAGAAAAGGAAAATGAGACCAGAACAAGCCAAGGTGCATTCCCCCTTGAGCTTGGAGAGCGTTAGAATGAAAATTTTGCCGTGGAAGAGGGAGCATGGGCAGATTTTTCCTTTCTGTGTGTTGCCAATAATTTTGGTGTTTGGGGTTTGTTGTTATTGTTCATTTTGGTTTGTTTATATTTTTTTATTTATTAAGACTAACTCTTCATTTTTGTAGCATATCCAATTCGGAGTAGATCCCCTATTCAGGTCCTAGAAATAGCTGCTTCTTTTCCCTCTGCAGAATGAGAGCAGCCAAGGTCAACGCTGCATTCGCTGCACTGGGTTGGCTCTGAGCGGGGCGGGGCAGTGCTGGACACCGTGGAAATGAGGTTTTGTGTGTCAGAGATGGGAGCTCACGGGGGGTAAAAGGCACATGGTACTGACAGGACCAGTAGTTTTTAATGCTCCTCTTCATGGAGTCTTGGAACTGCATATGAAATTAAACTCTGATTAATAAATAATATGATATTGGTGACAGAGGGAAGCTTAAAATTTGTAGTAACACTTCATATTTCCTTTATTCCCAGCTCTCTCCCTTTTCATCGGACCTGTTATTCTCAGGTTTTTAAGTTTTAATTCTACACGGCGGTTTTATTTGTTGGGTTTGTTGTTGTGTTGATGGCATTTTTGAGTTGGTTTGGTTTGTTTTGTTTTGTTGATTTGGTTTGGTTTTGGGTTTTTTAGGCCGGATTTGTATCTTTTATGCAAGGCTTAAGAAGGGAAGAAATTAGAAAATTATTTCATGAGGGAGGTTTTTGAACACATTTTGTACCTTCAAAGGCAATCGTATTTGGCTCTCATCAAGTTTTGGAGGCAGATTCACTCATCCCTAAAGAGATATAAAGAGGAGGATGGTGGAGTTATAGCAAAAATTCACTTGAAAATGCTCTTACTAATGCTGCTCTGAAGTGTAACTATTCAATTAAAAGGAAAAATAATGATGCTTTTATTAAACAAAAGAGCACCAGCAGAGAATATTACTAAAGCCCAAGGACAAGTGTAACTCTTCTACCAACAATAATGCAGATTTTTTGCATATATTATGGATTATATTCTCTTTTCAATGCACATGCATTAGCATTAATGGGCAAGAAGAAGATGATAGATCCATTTGCACTTCTACCCAGTATCAGCAGCAAAATTCATTACATTCACACACTCTCTGACTCTTGATTCCTTTTGAAATAAATCCAAATATTCATTGTTCAAGGACGTTAGGGAATAAATTATTTTCCATTTCTAGAATGTCCACAAAAAGATCGAAATTATTTCATTTGGTATTATAATTTACTCAACAAACTTTGCAGTTTGTTTTCCTCTAATTCCATGGGTTGTGGAAAGGGTTTGCTGTAAAGTCAGCACTGTAGATGCTGCTTGGTAAGGATTGATTTTGTAATATTGTTTTTTCTCTGCATTTAATTATGCAGTGCAAGGATAAGAGGAATGATTTTTATCACATGATGCAGTTCTCACTGAGGCATTTGATAATAACTTTTTAAGGGGGAATTCCTTTTCTCCTTTGTAGCCAGGCCAGCGGGAGTTCAGTGTCCAAAGTCTCGTTGTGGTATTGCTTGTTAATCTCTGCAATTTCCTGTGACCTTCAGAGTTAAGAGTGAAAAAAAATTTGCTCTCTCTTTCCAGTGAAAACCATGGTTTGGGTTTTGTTAGATTGTAGTGAAACACCAGAGAAGAGTTTCTTTCCCCAGAACCAGGCAGGTGCAATCACAGGGATTTCCATGTGTGGAGCTGTGGGTTTTCTCAGGATGCTTTTATCAGCAGCCTAAAATCCTCTCCTTTACAGTTTTCCATAGGAATGTGGGAATCAGTGGGAATTGGCACATTACAGATGCACTTTAAATCTTTCCAGGTTTGAAGTCAGTGGGTGTCTTTCTACAGTTTGGGATCCATCTGTTACTATATCAAATAAAGTCTGGGGGAGAGAACTTATTGGTATGGGTTTGGTTTGCCAGGAAAGGCTTTGAGATTGGAATACCGGAGTTGCAGAGATGAAAATATCTGCAACAAAAGGAAATATAATGGAAGTTCAGCTTTTGGGCTACTTAATGGTGGGGAGTAGAAAAATGCTAAAAAGAATCTGGAGATAATATTGCAGATGGTCTTAAAATGAGAGACTGGACTGGAAGGGCAAATATAAAGGGACAGTGGGAATGTAGAAGGTAGTGTTTTGGCTTTTTAGGGTTTTTTTTTGCATTATTGACAGGTTTCTTTCTCTTTAAAATCTCCACTGGTAGAACCAGAGAGAATTCCCTAACTGGAGATGGTGTGTATGTATATATCTATCTATCTATCTTAAAAAAAGTATTTCCAAAAGCAGCAAGTGGAAAAAAATGTGAATATTCTGTAAAATTTAATTGCTTTATCTACTTCTTTCTTAGCAAAAATGTGTAATTTTAAAGTGATATAGGCCTCAGGCAATGAATATTTACTGTCAACAAATTATGCAGGATTCATATATCATATTTTTTGAATTTTCTGCCATTCAATACAAATCTTTTTGTTCCTATGGCAACCTTGATGCGATCTGAAAACAGTATTAGACACAAAGGGTTGAATTCAGGCCTGGTATCTCTTCTGGAATGAAAACTCCTTCTTAAGCAACGAGATTATTCTAAAGCAAATGGACCAACCAGTGAAATAAAATTAACCCGCTCAATTTTTGGCACATTTTTCACAGCAACACTCAGTTTGGAGCAGGAAAGAAGGGCCATGCACCAAGGCTGGCCTTTCTTTGTACCTCAGATGAAGAGCCAGTGTTGTCCTGACCACGTGGAAGTGGTGGGAATGTCCTGAAATCCAGGAAGAGGCTCTCTGTTCTCGGATCTCTCAAGACCTGTTGCACATCACTGCATGTAGGCTGTGTTCTTTCATGGCTCAGCAAAAATGTAAAACTACTGAATGACTTGTCTTGAATTCAGGGGCAAGTCCAGGACTAGATTGTGGGGTTGCCTATTCTACCCCTTTGCATGCATCACACGTTTTTGCTTAGTGGATTTGTTGCTGCCATTATCACATCTAAATACCAGAGGCCACGTTTTCTCTTGCACAGCATGAATAAGAGCAAGGTTTAGCACTAAGCTCGTGCCTCCCTCTAATACAGATACTAAATGATTCATGTTCCAGATTTGCTATCAGGAGAGAGAACATCATAACCTCCTTAAGTTCTTATTAACTGGTTTTACTTTCTTTAAGATGTATTTTGTTAAGCAAGCGAAACATAAAAACTTCACACACTCCGTGATTGATGACCTTTCTCACAGAGTCCGTGAACAGGAACAACCGAAGAATATTGGAGCAATTAAGAAGTTTCTTCACGGGCTGTATACTTATCAAAATGACTCAGACAGGCATTCAGCTGGATCATTGCCCCTTTTGCCTTACCTACTGTCAAATCAGCTCTAACAGCACCCACGAAGACTATTTTAGGCACATCAGCAAAATGCCGCTGTGAACTTTGAGCAGCAATTATAGGCGTAAAATATATTGGCCTTGCAGTGATTTAAGATGAACTCCTCAATAGCATCTGTCCAGACACCAATATCTTACCACGTGCTATTTTTCCTCATCTTACAGGTATTAGTTGTTAAGGAAGCATTCACATTTTCCCAGACAAAACCCAGACTTTAAAATGTAAAAGCTGAACTGATCGTAGTGGCAACAGAGCATCTGTGTGGAAGGTCTCCCTTTGAAATGCCAGTTACTAATGCAAGAAGTTCAATGGAATGGAAAGAAATTTAGGCCAGATGGCAGTTCAGGGAATGTCTATTGGATATTAATGTCTGCTGTTCTGGAATTGTTTTTTAAACATCTTTCTTTAGGACTACAAGAAAGGAAGAGAATTTGGGCATTGATTTGGGCTCTTTTGCTGTTGATGGC
The DNA here is from genome assembly GCA_013397775.1 of Eulacestoma nigropectus. Classification (NCBI taxonomy): domain Eukaryota; kingdom Metazoa; phylum Chordata; class Aves; order Passeriformes; genus Eulacestoma; species Eulacestoma nigropectus. The sequence continues at coordinate 1,723,925 of VZTE01002519.1, forward strand.
ATTGTCTTCTAAAGTCTCTTTCCTGTATTTACTGCACCTTCTTGATGCAGTGAGGTTTGTATCCTGATTACAGAGCTGTGAAAAAAAAATGGCTTTAATACTAATAAACCTTAAGGTAAAATCCTAGAACAGTTGACTGGAATCAACCTTTGGAGGTCACCTGGTTAAGACCCCACTTGGAGCAGGGCCAGCCTAGATCAGGGTACTCAGGGCCTTGACCATCAAGTTTTGAATATCTGATGGGATTAATATTCTTTCAGTTGAAATCTCAGCGTGTCAGTGCAAATTTTCTGTGTATCATATGCTTGAGTCTTGTCCCTGATCTCATGGTAACTCCTTACACTTCATGGGGATGCATGAATTCAGCCCAGTAACAGAAGAGCTAAGTCTGCATTAAACATGGAACTTTGTTTTTTCCCTTCTTTTTTGTTCATTTGTTTCTTTGGGCTTTTTGTGTTTGTTTTCTTTTTTTTCTGTAAAAAAGATTTTTAGTGGACTGGCAAGGTAAGACACCTTCCAGCTTTTCTCAAATGTTTTTGTGCTGCCATAGTCTATAAATTGAGATTTGAAGAAAAAATTTTTCAAGGGTACAGTGTGTTGCAGCCTAAAAAGAAGTCAGTGGTATATATTAAGTATAAAACAGTTTCCAAAGAGTTGGGTGCCATAAAGTGGATGCCAGTTATGTATTTTTAAATTGTCTGGCCTTTCTTTTCCTTCTTTTTGTCCTCTTAAAACATTCTTACTTTCTTTTGAAATAATTTTATGGTTTCTCCTAAAACTGCACACATTGATTCATTATATTTGAGTGATTTTTAAAGCAGGGAAAATGACCAATCCACTTTTCATAAAGAAAAAGAAGACTTTTGGTTTCCTTGTGATCTTTAAATCCTTTTCCCCCAGCTGAAGTCTCAGTGCAGTTTATGAAGGAATATTCTCTGAGCGTAAATGAAAGCCCAAAGTGGCAGAAAGGAAAATAAACAAACTCTCAGCTATGGGCAGCAAAGTCCAGGAAGATCTTGGCTGGTGAAATTAGAGCAGATTGAGGAGGTAATCATGGATCTCCTTGTTTCTCCAACCACACAGGAAAACCAGAAGAAGGAAGAGGGACAGTTTGTGGCGAGAACAGCAAATGCCAGTTCGAGTAGGTGCTCCCTGAGGTTGAGGACTGAGCGTTGCCGGGGTGCCAGTGTTGCTGCTGCCCCCCCGGTGCACGTGGAACTGTGCCCTGAAAGTGGCACCTTGGCACATTTCTGTGCAACCCCTGCATTCTCCCTATTCCCAAAGTACCTTTTCCACGATCCTGTTCTTTCTCTACAGAGCCAAACCCACAGCTTCACTTTGACTCCTCGGTAGCTCTCTCTGGGCTGAAGGTGAAACATCTTTATCCGCTAAATGAGGGAGCTTGCTTTCCACCAGAGACAGGCTGTTTCCTTGCTCAATGCATACAATATAAATCAAAGTATGTGCTATTATTAATAAATAAGGCATTGGGTAGGCTTTGTCTGGAAGTCTGGTTGAAAACACTGATTATGATCCAACAACTTTTGAAAAATGCGTAGTTGCCTTTGGGATATTGAAGCATGGAATAATTAAACTGCAAGTTTGCAAAAGCAGAGTTGTAGCTACAGACAGGGACTATTTGCAGCAACCGATTTACTTGTAGGGTTAAATATATATATTTTTTCCTGATTTACTGATAAATATCCCACTTAAGGGTTTCAGAATACAAAATGAATTATCGAATATTTTCAGTAGATATATTTCAAAACTGTGCTAGTTATTGAAAATCAATGGTGATTGACTCTGCACTTGGGGTTTGTGGTGCTGATATTTAGAATTTCAGGACTATTATGGGCCAAAAAGAAAATGAATTGACTGCTATTGAAGGGAAATTTTGTGCAGCAATGCTAAATTCAGATGCGACATCTATTGTTTTATTGGAAGCGAGCATCTCTCAATTCTCTTGAACTTTGATCATTGCACTGAAAGTGTAATTGTGCTGTAGCTGATTACAAACAGGAAAGTTATTTTGTCTTGCTACTTAGCCTGGCTATCACTAGGAAGGACTGGAGCAAATGTGCTTTTCTGTCCATGAAACCTTCAGTTCCTGCTCAGATGCTTCCTCTGTCACTGGAGGAAAGGAATCTGGTCCCTGATACTCTGTCTTCTGTAGGATCAATCACTTGCAACGTGGAAGTTACAGGAGGGGGAGTCTGATGTTTTATCCATATTCTTTCCCAGTTCCATGTTTCAGCCACATCTGTGTACTTCTCTTTTTATACAAACCATACATTTCCTGGGGACGGCATTGGCTGTGGATAAGGGTTTTCCAAAGGTGTCATTAGAACAATCTGCAAAATCTACAGGGAGAAGCACTGCCCGGTGCCTCTGTGCTGTGATTAACAATCCCAGTGCATCTTAATCCATCACAACTTTGAGAGAGTGCGTTACCTTGCCTGGGAAACAGATAACGCTGTTGTAGGACAAGAGAGGATTTAACACTCAGCAATAGTGATAAGAGGAAAAACAGCATATAAGTGCCGAATAAAACAGTTTTCTGTCACAGCATTAAGCTGGAAGTACATTCTGGTCTTGAAGTTTAACAGAAATCTTTAATTAAGGATGTCATTGGTGCTGTAATCTTTGGGTTTGATAGCCTGGTGACTGACTTTTACGATATGTTGCACCCTTTTCTTTAGTTTGCAGATTCTCAAACTAAAAATCTTTCAGCAACATGTACTTGTTCTTCAAATCTCATCTTATCTCGGAAGGATGAATGTTGCAATTAACAATTCAGAACTCTTTATATTTTAGTAACCACGCATAAAAATTAACTCAAGCAAACATAATTTTGAATAATAATAACATGTTTTCCAAATGTTTCCTACATTAATCGTGGTGAAGATGGTTACTATAGTACCACTGCTGGATTTTATTGGAAATAAAGTAATTCAGTGTGGTACGTGTTCTCTTGAGAGCATTTCTATGTGTTTGGAAGAAGTGAAGGATGTGAGTGTGAGACAGTAAGAGAACCTTCTGGTTTTTGTTGAGTGAATTCAGTGCTGAGTAACATTTTGATACAAAAGCAATAGAGCAGTGTTTATTTTCAGGAAAAGGTTCTGAACTTTGCTATTTGTCAATGGATATTTCTAAAATTTCCGTACATATGAGAGGCAAAAAGAATAAAGGATGTGTACCAAGTTTTCCGCCAAAATAAATATTAGACCCAAGACAAATAGTTCACTCAGGTTATTAACTGTGTGGTAAATAAACCCATTGAAGTTTGCTTGCTGCTGTTTACCCAAGATATTTTGCTGACATGAGGCTGAATGTGCTACCCAGACTTCTAATTAAATGTCACTGAGGAGCCTGAAAAAAGGTTTGACTCCAAAAACACACACAGGAGTCATAGGCCAGAATTTTTGGTAAACGTGGTTGTAACTTGTTTATAAATTTCTCAAACCAGGTTCCAGAACAGTTTATGCACATGAGTCTTTAAGGGTGTTTAAAGGCTTTTTAGGACCTTTAAGGCAGCAAAGAAACTCTCCCTATGAAATGGGTGTTCCTAGGTGAGAAAACTTCACTCGCCGAGCTGCTTGAGTGAGGTTAATATTCGTGGTGTGGGTTTGATGTCCTAGATTGTCATAGTCCAGAGGGAATCCAATGCAGTGCATCTTGGTTTTCGCACTTTTCTGGTGGTTTGTTTGTCTGCTTCCCCACTCTGTGGAAATGTGCCTTCTCCCTGTTTTCCTGCTGGATGTGAATCTGATGCACCTGTTTTCCTGCTTTGGACCACCATTTAGTTGGGCCTGACATTTATGTTACTGCTTGAGTAAAGCTGAAGTTGTTACTCCAGGTCTACCATCAACGTTTTCTCATAGCCAAGTTGTAAATAGGTTGCTATCGATAAATTAGATCCACAGCCATTTCCCAGTCTGTGGTCACAGAAAGTTTTATGTGAAAAAAATTCAAAGTTATTAATCTCTGGCCTGGCACATACTGAAACTTGAGTCAAACTAGAGACACGAGACATTGTCCTGTCTCTGTACGCTCCTAGAGGAGCTCGGGAGAGGCTGGGAGCTGGTGTGGGAGGCAAACTGGGGAGTCTCCCTGTGGAAGGAAAGAGTTGAGGAGTTGTGCAAAACCAGCCTTCAGCCAGCGGATGGGATGTGATGAGGGAGAGGAGAGGAGCTTTGGGAAGGATATTGGTGTGGCTGGCAGCCAGGATGAAAATAGTGCTCCTGACTGTGGGATGGGTTTGTTTTTAGCACCAGACAGGCTGGATAGAAGTCTTTCCTCCTTCCAGTGGGTTGGCTTCTGCATATGCTGCATGGCTGTAATTTTGATACAAACTGTTTTATAGAATTTGCAGATTTGGCACAGAGGCAAAGGATGAAGTTAACCTTACTTCAAGGTTAAGAAAACCTTCTTAAGTTTATGGTCCAGACCCTTGAAATGCTAAAATTGACCTTATTTGTTAGAGAGGAGGTACAAAAGCCCTTATTTTCTTTCCCACTGCATGCAGCATTCAGTAGGGTGAGGCAAGAGAAGGCAAAAGAAACTCAAGTGGCCTTTTTGGCACCTGGGTTACAGAGAAAAAGAAGTGCTAAATTATATCTCACATCTCAGCGTTAATTACTTTGCTGCACATTAAATGTGTAGCACAAATATGTTTCTCTTTAGCTGCCGTGGGTGACACAGTTTGCCAAGTGTTTCTTGTTGTGTAATGTAAATTTTCTTTTTGTGGCCGTATTTTATTTACAATTATGCACCAGGTGCCTCCAGTGGATACAGGAGTCTTGAACCTAGCCTTTAATGCCCATTTAACTTCAATATGTGAAGAACACATTTCACAAAACCCAACTGAATGAATATTTTAGGGTCAGGTGGAATCATCTAATTCATAGGAAAAATATATCTCAGTGTGGAGATTTCTGAAAGAAGTTTTAGGAGGATGTTGGGGCAATCCTGCTTCATAGTGGTGTAGGAATTTGGAACTGCTTGCCAGATCCAGGCTTGCGTGGCTGTAGGCATCTCGTTATAGAGATATAAATATATAACAGCAGCCCTATACAAGGTTTTGTTCCTTAGTTTTGCCTTGTATTCATCGAGCTTATTTTTCCCTTCTGGCCACAATCAAAGCTGGATCTTTCCTTTGAAAATTTTCTTTTTTGAAATCCTGCAATTCACATCTGTATGAAATATCTCTTAAGGCTCATGGGACATAGAAGCAATCGTAGATAAAAACCAAAATGGATAGATTGCAAAATAGCACCCAGAAGAAAAGTAATTTTCTGAAATTCCCAAATAAATTGCTCTCTAATTCACAAATAATGCAGTACATATTTAGGCTGTTAGAATGATTACTGAATACAGAGCTCAGAATTCATAAGACAGCAAAAGCATATATGGAATTGTTGAGGAAAAATGAACCATAAACATACAGAACTTCCAATATTTAACTGATTTCCGTCATAAATCACTTGCTGCTAAATTCAAAACAGTGGGGTATCAGAAGCAAAATCATTTCTTTAAGGAAAATAATGTTCAAAACCAGTTGTGTTTACCATAAATTCCACTACACAGAGCGTAAATAATGTCTCTGCTTTGCATATTAAAGAGCACCTCAGACTTTGCTTCTCGCTCTTGTCAATCAGAAACAGAAATCAAAAAATTTCAATAGATTGAAGATAAAGTATTGGTCTAATCTTGATGTAGCTTAACATAATAATAAATGCTGCATTAGAATGCTTTCATCCCCAAAATATAGCATGGACAAAGAGGAAAGAGTGCTAACATTGGGGTCCATTGGAACATGCAGAGGAGTAGAACTAGAGTGTTCAAACACAAAATACTAAGGCAAAAAATTTGTTTCATACTTTTTTTTCTTTTCGTGAAATTGACTTTCAGATTAAAACTGGTTTTCTGAAATTAAGCTGTTCTGAGATTTAAATATTTGGCCACCCACAAGGATACTTTGGCACTTTGAAGTTGTTTCCTTCCTTTGAACAAGAATTATTTCCTAACCTTATCCTACAGATTTGATAGATGTACTTTGCTTACCAGTGTCCAAAATACTCTACTTTCACCAGAGAAACCTTTTTTCCAGAGATAGCTGAGACAGAAAGCCTCTGAAAAGTCTCAGGAAGATAGGGGACTTCGCTGGGACATGGGGAGCATGAAGGGATGAAGTATTCTCTGCTGTATTCTGATGAATCAGCTCACTTAGCAGCTGATGATTTTTGGCACAGTGCTGGTTTTTGCCTTTTTTATGTTATTCATTGTGTCAATGGTGATTTCATCAAAGAAGGATCATGCAACTGAGCTCCATCAACAGTCCCAGGTTACTGTTGATTCTCTGACCTTGCTTCATCTAAGCAGGTGTTATCAAAGCATATTTTTCCTTTTTTTTTTTTTACATTTCAATCCCCTTTACAGGACCCTCTGTCTCTGATGTAAGAGCTCATATAGTTTTGTTACTGGGAGGCAGAAATTCTTGAAACTCTTTGTGCTCCATCTTGTTATTGCTGCTCCAGCAGCTTTTGTGGTGGTCAATATTATATGGGTGGAGTAACAGACATTTTCCAGACTCCATCAAGTACACAAGGACACAGAGGGAGTGGGAATAATAGCAGTGGCCATCTGTGTTCTTTGTTATTGTCAGTGCAGAGACAGTGAGCCTGCTCACTATTGAGAGCTTCATATGCACCATGGCAACAGAGGGATGATTATAAGCGATGCAAGTCAAAAGATGTCAGAGATGTATAGAAATGAAAGGAATTCCCTGTTTCTGAACCCAAAAGCCAACCCTTAAATAGCTGTTGGTAGTTGTATTTTCAGGACTCTGAATTCTTTATGCTTTCCTGCCCATTCCATCTCTAGGGATAAAGCCAGGAGAAGAATTGCCTGTGGAAGCTCAATGCAGGCAGTGTTAGCAAAGTTTTAGGAGAGAAGTGACTTTGAAAGGCCAGAATAAAGACAGGGTAAGGAAAAGCAGAAGCTGCATGTCCGAATAAGTGAGGCTCCCAAAAAGATCCAAATATGTAATAGGTTTGGCATAAGTAGAGTTGAATTTATCATTCTTTATTTCTGGCTGGTTCCTATATTTCTGAAAAGTTTAGGGTTAGAAGTCAATGCTAACAAGATGCAGTTAATAGCTCCTGATCCTGAATGATTCCTGGTACAGGAAGTTCCAGAAGGGTAAGCAGAGAATTGACATAAAAGTGTTTTGAATCCTTTAGTCTTGATTTCTGGTTTAGAGGAACCCATGCTAAATTCAAGGTTTTATTTAGGATTAGGAGCACTGTGGCTCTCAATGACTGCATGAGGTACATTCTAGGAAGTAAATTGAGATCTAGAACCAGGAATTTCAAATTTCTTTGTCTTATTTTTTTGCTCATAGCTGTTGATATTACTGGAGTCAAGAACAGCAAGACAATATAAAGAGAACTTTGACAGCATTTGCTGTGTTCCAAGCAGGGTAACAGAGACTCGGTAACAAGGGCTTCCAATGAGTGCTTTGTAGTAGGTTCTTTTAAATTTGTGCCCATATTGGATCTCCTCAATATCTCTGAAAGTTCTGCTCTCGGTCAGAAAGCAAATGTGCCCAGTCTTGAGAGGTAACAGGTACCAGTTCAGCTGAAATGAGCCTTTTAAATCCAGGTTTAAATTGCCGATTTTTCAAGATTGTATTTCTTACAAAAGGCCACTTGGAGTTACTTGGCTCGACTTTTCTTTTCTGAAGGAAAGAGAGCCTGTAGGTATTTCCAAATGTTTTTAATTTTACTATGAGGTAAGTGTTTTCCTATCGAAAGACCACATTCTCACAGCTTGGAAAGCAGCCTTGGTAACTTCTGCTTCCTAGAAAGTGGAATGAACTTTGGGCATGAAATTTCCGTAAGATGTAAAGGGCTGCTTTAAACAAGAAAAGCCTCTTCAAGAATAAACAGTTTACAGTGTGTAATCAAATGAATAACGTGATTCTTCAGGAAGAGGGACTTTTTAGCTGCCCCTTCCACAGAAGGTACAGAAACATTAAAAATACATCTGCCACTGATAGGTTGAATTCATTTTAGCTGGCATAAATGGGACAGATGAGCTATTCAAATGTCTGATGAGTACTATATAATGAAATATTTATCACCTTCTCATGGTCACTGCATGAGAAGCCAATAATTTGTTTTCTCTCAGCACTGGTATTTCGTGGCACTTATAATAAATTATACATTGCAAGCTCCCATCCTTCACCCTCTTTCTATTTACCTATCTAGTCTGAGATCTCATTCATCAACGTGTAGCAGGGACAAAAGTGAGGCTATCAATTAATGTATTTTAAAGAATCATGTAATTTCTAATGCATAATGGTAGAGGGCAACATGTCTGGGGTGCAACTACTGGGAACAGGTGACATTTGGAGCTGTAAAGTGGGAACTGAGCAAAATTTCTAGAAATATATAAATACATATGTATACATATATACAGGCAGATGTTGGCCTTGGTTGTGCTGGCTGCTGATTTGGATTTAGGATAACGTCTCTAAACAATCAAAGCTGTCCTGAATTTGGCCTATTACCAAGCTCAAGCTGATGCCACAGATTTAATTCCTCTCATGGCTGTCAAAATCTCTAAAGCAACTTTCGATGTCAGGGATATAAATTATCCTTTATTTGCTTTGCATCGACGCAGAGGATTTAATGAAGGAAATATTAGGATGAAAAAAGTATTCCCAAATGATTGTCTTTACAGCATCTTGGTACAAAGTCTTCAGTGTTAAAGAGGAGATTTTATTTCAAAAATTGAAAACTTGACCCCAGGATTCCTTTAAAATATGAAGAAAATTAGCACCTTTAGGTCCCAAACATCATTTTTTTTCAGTGTGGAGGGGAAATAAAATTCTTGCTTTGCATTGTCAGATTTTAGCCCAGGTCTCCCCTTTATAATTCTTGAGAATTCCTGCTGAAGGCATTCAGATGGAACTGTGCTGCTGTACAAGAGAGGGATCTGGTCTTGTGCTGAGTTCTGGTGTGTCAGGAGGTGGAAATTTTTGTCTTTTATTCTTGCTGCTTCCAATCAGAAATCGTTTGACCTCAGCACAAATATAAGACCAGCACTTGCCTCACTTATTCAGGAAACTAAATCAGTGTTGAGGAGGCTGGCAAAGTTCATTATTCACTGCTGAAAAAGTCTTTAGAATTCTATCATTTCTGCAAAGTCCATAAGCCTGTAAATTAATTTCTCATGACAAAATCATTTAAAATGCACAGCCTAAAGGATTTTTAAATGACCTTCTACTTGGATGACACAGGGAAAATAAACCTAGAGCCTTTCTCAATCAATCCAGTTGAAGTCCTGTGTACACTTTGACCATACGGAGCCGGGGTCTGGTACAGTTTGGGGGAGTTGTATTGCCTGAAGACACGTGAAATTTGATTCACATTTTGTGTTAATGAGGAGCTTTGGCATCCTGTGCTCCTGAACCTGGTGTTTCAGCTTAGTAAAGTCCTCTCTGAGGGGTCAAGATTGCAAGTCTTGGAAAGCCACACTCAGAGTTTAGATTTCCCCAGATTTTTAAAGGCACAGCAGTGTTACCCATCCAAACACTTCTGTAAGTTGACAGGGCTAACTTTTAGTTCCATGTTTTATTTTTTTTTTCCTTGGAATAACTTCTAGAATTTTCACCAAACAAAGGATTGGTTCCTTTTTGAAATCACTGCTGTAAGCACAATATACCAATAAATTCCTCATAATTATATAGAAAGATTCTTCTTGATGGCATTTTCATAGTGTAGAGATAGTTCCACAAAGATTTTTGGAATTAGATCTATTCTTACGAGGAGAGCAAAGGAAAGAAATGACAAAAGTAAAATCTGTTCTCAGGATCCCTGTGTACTGAGTAAACACAGAGATAGCATGTGTGTTCTTTGCATATTTTATTAATACATAAATTAAAATCACTTTAATAACTTTTCATGGAGTTAGTGGAATAATTTGTCACAAAGAAATTACCCAGTAAAACACACTTTTTCCTTCAATTGCATTTGTTTGTATATACATGTGCAGATAAATACATATAGGCATAACTGCTAAATGTGTTTATAGAGAAATTTTGCAATTATGCAATTTCATTTTTTATTTCTCTTGTTATGCATGGAACAGTTTGATTAATATAATAAATATATTGGTAAGTTTTATAAATAAAAATAATTTAATTGGATCCTGAACTAATAATCAAATTCTGAAACATCAGTGTTTTACTAAACTGCACAAGTTTAATATGGAATTTTAATCTTATAAGTAGCTGTTTCTTGCCTTAGTCTGGATAACAGAAGTTAGTTTAAAATACAACAAAATGCAGGTGTCAGCTTGGCCGTAGTCCTGACATCAAAAGGTATTAAAATGTTTCTAAGAAACAAAATGGGAACTGAAGCATTATCTTAATCAGTTTTAAATCTTGACAAAAGGTAGAGGATATAAACTGGAATTTGAAAAATAAAGCCAGATGTTTGCATATAGAAAGGTAACAATATAAAATAGAGGTATTTACTCCTCCTGTAAATACAGAAAGAAGTCTGGAAAGATTACTTGTTAAATTATTTTCTATAAAATATTCTGTTACAAATCAAGGAAAATATTTGTAAGACTGTTTTGGTTTTTTTTTTTTTTTAAACTCTGTGGGCTGTGTGTTTACATAAAAAGAACCTCAACTTCTTGCTTGAATTTTGACTACAGTTTCTATATCTACACACCTGTATACTCTTTTTTTGTTGTTACACGCTATTTTAAATGTCTATTTCACTATTAAGTTATGCAGTCCCTTCCTGCCTGTTTCTCAGGAGCAGGTTTGCTGGGAGAGGGAGGCTCTGAGGGAATTCCCTCCTGCAGTTAGTCGCTCTGTGCAGCCCGTGCTGTGATTTATTTGAGTGGCCGCTAAGTTGCCGTCTCCCCTCCTAACAGCACATCCTCCGGCTTATGCAGCCCTGACAGACTTCAGGGAGAAATTGCCACAGTGCTCACTCTACTTCATAAACACCTGCCTAGGCTGGCCTTAAATCTGTATTCCCAGCACAGTCCCTCTCTCAGGAACGGGAGCAGCTCTCCTCAAATACAGCCTGGCAGACTTTCCTTTTTCACTCTGGGCGTAGTGATGGAAGAGCCTTGGACTGTGTTGTGCAGTTGTGCTGATAAATTATTTAATGACAGAAAGGAGCTGACTACTTGAACTTTCCTCTTGACCTAAGCTGAAATACCAGCCTGGGTGAATTTATGTGTAAGGCCGTGTAAACTGAACTTCTTATCTTATATGCAAAGCCAGGCTTTCCTAATGCTTGTCACCAAACAGGGAGGCTCCCTGATCCCTTGCAAATATTTGTGCTTGTTTCTGCTGGTGTAGAAGTTCCAATATCCGTGTGTTCTGCAAATCCATGGCTCCTGTGGGAGCTGGGGGTGAAGTTGTCAACGGCTTGGCAAATGTGAAATTTCTCAGGGTGTGCTACAAATGGTAGAGGGCGTGATGATACCTTCAGCAATAAGGGCTGAATGCAGACACGAGCAAAGACTCATAGAAGAGAGGCTATTGTTCAAAATACATTTCTAATTACACATATATTTTGCATATAGAGATAGGAAGGCTCTTTCAATGATTGACTTGTGTGTAGTTGTACAGACAGTGCTTATTCCTGCTTTAGGGAGGAGAATGTGCTGCCACAAAGAAGCAAAATGAAAGGTGTTCCTCCCCAAATACAGTAAAGGCTGTCTGTTAATGAATTAACACGCTGTAATTTTGGAAATATAAATGTTTAAATACCAACCCCCACTGTCTTAAGTGATTGTGAAACTTTAAAAAGAGCAACAGGAAGCCGAAGCACTCATTCATATGTCAGGAGAAAACCAAAACTCTCATTTTCAGGAGTACAGCAGAGGGAGTAAGTAGAAGACGAGACTGTGGCTTTGTGAGATGTCACCTATGTGCTGGTTTAACATTTTTATACAAGAAGTGGTTTTAATTAAAAATTGTCTTCCTGTTTTTCTGCAAAGATTATTGTTACGGTAGAATTAATATTAAACTGTTTTCGTTAGAAATTATTACCTCTGTTATTATTCTGATGTTTAAAAATTGCCAGACTGTTTTCTGTCTGGTTTTTAAATGTCCCTTACTATCAAGTGTATGTGATTAATGCTAAAATTTACTTAGGGATGAACTCATCCAGCCAGTCATTTCCAGGAGCAGTTATTATCATGTTTTTTGTATTGAAAACATATTAAAACTCTAAGAGTTCAGAAGCATAAAGCAGGCACAAAGCAAAGCCTATTATGGTACTGTTTACCAACAGATTTATAATTACAAAATAAATTAAGCATGAAATGGAACACTTTTCATTTTCTGCCATAATGGTATGAAATATTTGATGTTATTTTACAGATTATTCTGGAATAGCTTTGAAAATGAATAATTCTGAAGGTTGTCATGGTATTTTAGAGGAACCTAAACATATCTCCTTTAAAACACCCATGTCCTTTTTTCCCGCAGATAATCAGAATGCCCAAGGAAGGGAGAGAGGCTATTCCAGAGCTCAGTCTTCCAAGTAACATAACAATAATGCATAAAACAATTAATTTCATAAGAAATACAGAATGCTGATATTCTCTCCCTCATAAATATCTTAAATTATACCAGCAATACAAAATTATGGAATACCTCTGAGTGGTTTGGGGTTTTTTTAGTGGGAAAGCCACATCTGAATGCCTCTAGTTCTGTGTGCCTACAATTCTGATAAAGTTCTGTACCATGATAAAAAGAGTTTACTGAACTTGGCCATTGAAACCTTGCACGAGCCAAGTGTTCTCTCTGAACAGAGTCATTCCTAGTTGTGTTTCTCAGCATCCTCTTCAGCACCACATCCTGCATTCCTTCCCTTCAACAGTTGCTTTATTTTTATCTGTTACACTTATGTTTGAGAGAAGCTTTAATAAACATCCTTTCCAAAGCTGATCCTTGACAGCTGATCCTTAAGAATTCAGTTTGTTGATTAGGCTTAAAAACCCCCAGCACCACTGACTGGAGCCTTGGAAGGGACCTTTCCACTCTCTCAGGCTGTAGAACTCCTCCCAGAGCAGCCTCTTCAGGGATCACAAACACTTCTCCCGTGTTCACGGCTATTGTCTGTATTGTTCATCCCCGGAATCAGCAGGGACCTCCACCTAACACTTACCCAGTGTGAATAACTGCTCTGTGCATCCATTGGTAACCACTGTCAACAGCCCACTTCAATCAGAAGCTTCTCCAAGGCCGAATTCCTGCCTTCCCAAGTGTGGGATGATCTCTGCACCCCGTTGTAAGCAGCGGGGTCATTTATGTAATTAATGCCTGAGTTGGTCTCAGAGAAGAGGCTGCAGGAAAGGCGAGGAGCTCGGTGTGAGCTTTGTTCATGTAAATAGTCACCCATGGGCTGCAATTTGAAGAACTTCTTTCTCCTTATTTTTCAACAAAACTAACACATATGTTTCACACAGAGGAAGCCTGGCTGTTTTCCCTGTTTCTGCCATCTCCTGATTTTTCATTTTCCAACACTCATTCCAATTCAGGAAGATAATGAATATTCAATAATTCATCTCCTGTTAAGCAGTAGGATTTTAAGAACCTAAACGGTGTTGTTTTTTTTTCTCAACAGTTCCAAAAATGCATTAAATGTCCTCAGTTTTCTTAAGAAGGAATCTTTTCTAAAAGTTGGGCTACACCACCTGAAGGTGTTGCTCAGCCTTCACTCCTGCTATCTTCTGGCAAATGCTTTTCTTGTTCAGGGGCATTTTTCCCTGTGTAAGACTCTAAGTGCTTAATTTGCCTCCAGAACTGGTGGAAATTTTCAAATCTGGTGTTTTGAACACTGGTGAGTGATACCAGCATTGCCCAGTTCAGTGTGAGGTGTTGGGGCAGCCTGACTGTGCTTGCCAAAGGCTCCTTGGAAACCTCCAGGAGGATGTGCTCCTCTCCTCTGTGCTCCTTCAAACTCTCTGCTGTAAGAAATTTAGCACTAGCAGGGCTTGCTGCAGCCCTCACTAATGCTGTGCTTTTGTTCCCTTTTTTCTTGGACCGTAGTGTTCATTTTTATCCCTTTTTCACTTTGATTGCAGGATCCTTGGCCTGGGAGACTTTGTGCTGTATTTGCCTGACACAACGGGGTCAGGTCCATTACAGCCTTGTGGTGACTCGGGTTTAGCCGGGCTGTAGTTAAATCAGATCATGTAACAGCTCTCTGTGTTCTTTCTTGGAGTCTCTGGGATTTACTTATCTCCTTGTCAGGGTTATTTAAGTTGGACTGGCCAGTCTTTGGAGCTTAGTAACTTCTTTTGTTAAAGTAGATTTACTGTGAGGATTCATTGCCATAGCTGTCTCCCACAGAGATAGAACAGAAGGTTGTAAATCAAGCAGATTTTAGTGTAAATTATTCAGAGTTTTTTTCTCTTCATTGTGTGAGATTCCCTGCAGAATATCACGGCCCAGTGAGCCACTGCTGATTATTTCTTGAGGTCCAAAACTATATGTAGCTCACATATATTATATATGTTCCTTTAAAATCAAATTAGAAGGAACATGTTTGACTCGGTCCCCTCTCTAAGGAGAGGTGCTTTAATGAATGATTAGCATGCACTGGAAGCCTCATTGCTGAGCTAATGAAATCCAAATATTTTGAGACCTAAGCCTGTAATGCAGCTTGATGGCTCTACATCATTGTCATTTTTTAGTGGGTTTAGTACGCTAAAACTTCACATGTGAGTAGTTGCTGGCTTTATAATTGAAATACTGACTTTATTAAGATTATTTGCCTGAACTGACTTATACACAAAAGAGTTTGTAGGATCTGTCTTGGTTTTTGTGGAGGTGAGGCTTGACTGGGAGACACAGAAGGTCCTTGTGCTTTGTTTGCATCTAAATTTCTAAAGTGACATTGCCTGTAATTACTGGGTAGAAAGAACAGAGAGTTCTCCTCACTTGAAAAGCATAAGCAGAGAGTCCCTTGGCCAAGGTGGACTCCAGGTGTTATGTCTGTGCGAAGTTTTATTTTGCAGATCACTGGGGCAGCCTTTATTCACTGTCCTGCTGCCTCAGCCATCTCTTTCCCCTTCCTCCTCTCATCCCTCTTTTCACTGCTGTGCTCTACAGTCCTTTTTTTTTTTTTTCCATCTGGCCTTTCCAACTCCAGTGCTACTGAATGGTTCTTCTCCCTTGATATTCCTGCTCCTCACACCCTTGTTAGGTGTATTTTGTATTATTTAAACAACAAATCCTTTAGTCATCTCTATCCATATCGTAGTGAGCTGCTCGGCTGTTCTTCAAATGACTTTGTTTCTGCTTCCTGGGACATGTAATGTGTGTAGTTGGATGCAGAATTTTAACTCAGAAATAGAACTATGAATCAATTAAGGAAGAGAAATTACAAAATAGGAATCTCTGCCTCCATACTAATTAAACCTGTGGAAAAGAGCCGTATCTCAATCTGCAGCCACATAAAAAATATTGTTCTATTTCCTTCTCTCAGAGTTCTTGCTGCTTCCTCAGACAAGGGGAGCACATACATTCCGCAGCTGTGTGGCAGTCAATTCTCCAGGTTGGTTTTTCACAACCGTGAACATAAATGCTGTGTTTACAGTTGGATTATTCCTTCAATTGGTGTTTCCGGTGGGGCACTCCAAGTCGTCCTCTAGCAAGGAGATTGGGACTCTCTGCCAGAAGGTGAGGGAAACAGAAAGGTGCTTTGTTTGAAAAATGAAACCTAAATTTCTCATTTAAAAGCCAAAGAACACCATGGAAGTAAAATAGTGGTACTGAAAAGTAACAACTAAGCACTTGATTGAGTCAGATGCAAATGTTTTCAATAAACATTTATCCCTTTAAATTATTTATTTCTTATTTTAGTCCAGATGTATGCTTTTGGGGATAGAGTGTTGAGCTAAATCATTTTAAACGTGATTGCAAAGAGGGTAACTGAATGTTTCCTTAATGAATGCGTGTGTGGTGCTATTGCTGTGATTATAGGCATGGCGTGACTGGAATCTGAGTTACTCCTCCTCCCCAGACTTGCATCCTCATCTTATTTCCTATTATATTCAAGGCACCTGTTCTTCCTGTTAAGAAAGCGAAGTGTTAGCTGAAATCATAAGAGGAGCTGCAGGAATGTATGAAAAGCAGCCACCTAGCATGATTTTAATAATTCTGTAGCGTTTATTACATTCTCTGTTGAATCACTTCTTGATGTTGATGGCATAATTTAAAGTGACAGAAAGGAAGGAACATGACCTTTAATGTCATGACATGAGTTGTCACAAAAAAGGAAGGATGATCTTAATTCAGCCAAATGGCTTCCCAGGAAGTCTTGATACATAATAAACTGAGATTTATCTTTGGCTGAGATTACACAGCTCAAGCTGTGATTTTTCTTTTAGATGAAACAAACTGACTGAAGAGAAGATGAAAATATTGTTCTAATTTTGATCTTCGTATTACATTACAGCAAATTAATTCTAGTTTATAAGAGGGAGCACGTAAAATATGGTAGCTTGCAACAGAGGAGAGCTACATATAGTGATTGCTAAGGTGTTTTTCAGAACAGGATCCAATGTTCCTAAATAAAGAAGTGGTTATGTTGCTCTATAAGCTTTGTCATTAGACACAAATGTGCAATCAGCTGTCTAGAGGCACCACATTTCCCTTCTGCTGCTTAGAGTCCTCTTGTACTGATCAGTTTTTGTAGTAAATCCCAGAAGAAGGAGCACAGATGTTTTCAGTTGTCACCAATGATGTCCAGTTGGTTTATAACTTTAGCAGTGAGATAAGTCATCATTTAGTTTCTAAGGTGTTGCATTTAAGATGAGTTGTTTGGTTTTGGGGTTTTTTTTTTTTGGATGAGGGAAAAGTCAAGGCATTTAAAAAATAATTACATTCTCTTTTCAAATATAAAAATCACGTGGAATTTGCTTCCAAAAGAAATCTTCTATTTTTAATCAAGGTTGTGTAGAAAGTCTGCATAATAGGTTTGGAAAAGAACATATCCTCTTCCAGAGGAGATCCTATGGCAGCATCATAAAAACTTGTTTTCAAAAGAAGTGTGTATTGGTTCAACTTTAAAACGTTATCCCTCTCGATCCTCTTTTCTGGCTGTTTGATACAGGCTGCTTCAGCACTGTGTTTATGGGGAATTCAGAGAACAACAGGGAAAGATATCAAAGGGCCACGGCACCAAAATTTTATCCCTGATGCTGTTGAATTTTGGCCTGGGTGTCATCTCTCTTTGTCTGGGATAGTCAAATCTGAGCATCTGATGGTGTTTCCTAGATCCAAGCAGCAGCACCTTCTCTGTCGAATTTAAACCAGAGTGCATCACTAGTAGAGCCTCCTTCAAGTGTCTGGTTTTTCATGTTAATGATGCTGCTGGAGCTGGCTAAGCCTCAAGGATTTTTGGAATTCCTTGGTCAGCAGATTTTTTGTCACAGTCTAGAAGGCCAAATTTGTTGTTAGGTTGCCTTTGATTCGAGCAGAGTCAGCAAAGGCCCCCGAGCTGCGCTGAGGGGGCTCCCTCCAGCCTGGCCATGTGCTCACTGCCCTGCTGGCACTGCCAGGGAATTCATTAACCAGCATTTTTCTACAGCCTAATTGGGTAACAAATGGAGTCCGTTTCAACTTGACAAGCTCTGAACAGACCCATAATCTCAGTGCTGCATCAAACTAGCCAACCCAATAGCACTGTGAGAATTTATGGAAGTTGTAATTATTTGAGTGGATTAACTGCCAAAAATATATACAGGGGGAAGGGGACATCCCTTATCCGGACTGAGAGAATGTGAAACACAAGCTGAAGTTTAATTTTCTGTGAGCCTCATTTATAAAATAGTAGTATCTGTTTTGCCATACACTGTTCCCTAAAGAACAGTAACAAGGGGAATACTGAAGCATCCATCTAAGTAGAACTCTTTACTAATTACTGGTTTTCTTTTCATGAAAAAATCCATTAAGAATAAAATGTAAAATATCTTTATGGATGCACAGTTACTGAAAGCAAGTGCAAATAAAAAAAAATCTTGCAAGAAAGTGCTGTTTAAAAATAAAATATTATGTTCGCTTAACTTAGGCAAAGTCATTATTTGGGGATTTTAAGAGAATATATAATTTACACATTGCAGGATATTAATAAAATTTTTCAGCCTATCAAATGCTGAATAATAGTATTATAAATTAGAATAGGAATATAACTACTATGTAAAAATAATAATACAAAAGAGTTAAAAGAAAAAGATGGCTTGAGGCAACAAGAAGTGCTTCTAAATGACTCTGTGAAGCTTCTGGATCACGGTCAAAGAGCTTGAACTCAGCTTGAAAGCTTTTTTGCTGCAGTAAGTGTGACTCTTTCTATGAGTGCCATAGTTTCAAAAGGAGCTAGTGACTGAAAATCAGAAGAACTGGAATATATGGCTTTGTTTCAGGAGTTTGTTACCTGCCATCGAAAATCACCCATCACACAGGGCCACAGGTCTTGAAACAGTCCCAGAATCAATCATCTGTCAATAGCTTCACACCACAGCCCCTTATTTCAGAACAATCCATCATTTCCTTAAGCAGGTTATTGCTTTTAGAGGAGTTTATCCTATCAGATGGCTTTTTCTTTTTTTTTTTTTTTCCTAATTATACCAGCACATTGACGAGAAAAGTAAATTGCCAGCTGAAATCCTGGCTCGTGTGTGTGGTACAGGAGCATGGCTGGATGCTGCTTGGATTTCTATATCATTTTAAGAACAGTGCCAAGAGCTAATGACTGTGATTTGGTCCCGCATTAGCAGGGCCCTTGTTATTGAAAGGATTCATCATGCATAGAAATTATTTGTGCTCTAGCTGGAGGCCATATTCTGTGCTCTCAGCACTCGGCGTGGAACATGCTGTCTTCGTTTCTACTCACTTACCCGTGAAACAAATGACAGAAGGGAAGGGACAAATGCAGCCTATTTGTCATTTTCCCTCTGTGCCTCCTCTCCCCCCGGATCAATAGAAGGATGGAAGGAATAAAGAACAATCCTGCTAAATGCAAAACTAATGAAAATCAGGGAAGTGTGAAGTGACCTTTTTGGTGGTCTGCTTTTAAAAAAGGCACAAGGCACAAACCCAAAGCCTGCTGATAACAGACTCAGAGCAGTTTAAGATCACTCCGCTTTTGAGGCCCACTGTCTATCTGTTAGTGCTAACTACTAACAAGGGAATTGTAGCTCTGCTTCCTGACAGCTGAGAAATCCCAGTAAAGTTCCAATAACCTCATCCTGTTTGAGGGGTAAAGCTTCTCATGGGAGGCCAACTTCCATCGTCGTGTCCCTGGCAATCCCTGCTCATGTTAAAGGGAATTCTCTCAGCAGTCCTTCTGCAGGAGCAGGATAAAGAGCCCCTGCCACAAAAAAGCACCAGCACAGCCCAGGAACGGGTCCTCCACAGCTGAGGGACACAACAGGAGACTGAAGAGCTGGTCTTGGCTGATGTGACCTTTGTCTCACAGAGCCTCCCCTTGGGAATCTCCACTATGGGCAGTGTACTTTCTGTGGATTGTAGGCGTTATGAAAGATGAAATTTTAATATTTATCTCCTCTAGGAGATATTCAGAAGTTGTTTTAGTACAGCTTCAAGACCAAATTCATAAGGAAATATTATACTCGGAGTACAGGTATCAACAGTATCTCACTTTATTTTCAGTGATTTGAAATAAGCTAAGGGCCCGAACCCAAGAGCACGTGTATTTAAATGCAGCAAAATTCCACTTAAGCAAGCTAAACTAAGCTGAGGTGTCAGCAAAGCTTCACTACAATGGATGAAATGGCAGGTTAAGTAAGTAAACTTAATAAAGAATTGGCAGCTTTTAAGTGTAGATGAAAAGTGATTCTATTAAGTCACCCAGTAATTCATCACCCAATGATTCATCACCCTCGCATATCTACGTAGCACTGCTATTGCAATATTTGTTGTTGGAATTTTAAAAAAAATTAAATCCTTAGGCTTTTGAAAGGACTATAGCTTTTTCTTTAACTTAACCCCCACAAGGTAATAGAAACTCACATTTTAAAGTAATCCAGCAACAGAATAAATACATTCTGTTCCTGCATATGAAGAGTTTTAAGCGTGGCAGCCTCTGGTGGTACTTGGTGATTTTCAACGTTTACTTCTGAATGTCGAGAGAGTTTCTGTTTCAATTTAATTGACAGGCGAGCTTGTATTTTAATTGAATCCAGTCATTCATGACTAGAAAATAAATGTCTTAGTGATAAGGCAAGATAGATCAGAAAATAGGAGCTTTAGTCCACTGTGTATGTCAAGGATAAGGAAAATCTACTTTTTTATATAGCGTGTCTCCCAGTGACTTGGTGCCATTTTTCCCATTCTAATTTTCTGTCTAATTACTTCCATACATTTAATTTTGAAAATCTTTCCCTTAATCAAGCCCATATTTAGTTGTTCTTGCTTTCAGTAAGTTCACTTATTCCCAAAGCAAACCCTTGCTCTCATCCCCTACCATGAATAATTAGTTCTATCCAACTAAATCTTGTTACCACTTCATCACCATTAGTTTTGTCCCTTAGAAATGTTTAGGTTCATGTTTTGCCCTTGCTCCAGAAGCCACGCTTCTCTGGAGTGCTCTCTATTACACATTATATATTCTCTGGGCCCTGAAACTTTTGCCTTGAGCCTCAAAATAATGTCTGAGATCCCAAACAAGGAATAATGTTGGAAAAAAAGGGATTAGAACGTTGGCATTTGGCACCCATTGTAGACCATGGGTGCTGGTTGTGCTTTTGGGGTTGTCCTCCATATGCAGGAGAGAAACACATCACAGCTTCTCAGGTCTGACAGTGCAATAAGAAACGAGAGGTTTTGGAGCTGCTGCTGCTGCTGTTTTCCCGTTTCAGGTGCTTTGTACTAAAGAACTATTTTTTTTTTAAATCCAGTCTTTTCTCCCTAAATCTTGCATTCTCAGGAGAAGAAAAAGACCACAGATGCTTATGAAGGAGCTTGAATAGCCCAGGAGACAATATTTCTAAGATGTAATGCAGCAGTGTCGATCCTGAGCTGTCCAATTCAAGCTGTCACTGTTTTTGTGGGTCCTTTACGGCACTGGAGATTAAGGAGGGCTGTAAAGGGAACGAGCAGTGCTTTTGCAGATGTTTACCAATCATTCTGTTCAGGTGAGCAGCATGGGAGGAAACAAAAGCTTTTCTGAAAGTTTAATATTTGAGTCATGAAGGCTTTGTTGTAATTTGTCTGGGACTGGCAAAGCCTGACTTATCAGCACTGCTATACTCAGTGTTTCCAGGCCAGCCTAATTAGTGATGAAGAGTCATGTCTTTCTTGCCACTTAGTTAAAAAATCAGTTTATCTGTATACATTTCTGAGAATATTTAGTCTGTTACATCTGAATTTTTGCGAGGTTTCGGTTTGTTTTTTTTTTTTAAAATCTGTGTATATCTTTTTCAGCTGATTTTATTTCCTGGATTCTATGCAGAACTGAACTTCACAGGGAAAGGAGTATTTCTAAGTTAGCATCCATGATTTCTTCAACTTTGAACTGAAGTACTTGCTTGGCCCATTAAGCAAAGCTCCATGGAATTTGCATTTATTCAGTTACTCGTTAAATCGGGACATGTTTTGCTGGAGGGGCTTAAGAGTTTCCTCTTCTAGAGGAGCAAAAGGACATTATCATCAGTAGGTTCTTTTTGCACCTTGTGAAAAATGAAAGATGCTTCTCAGCATGGAAGGAGAGGGACTGATGTTCAAAGGATAATTCTATTTATGGAGGAACTTTTCACAAGCCAAATCTGCAAGCACTAACACACAAACTCCTCCTGGGTATGGTCTAGAAATGGTACCAGGGATGTAAAAGCACAGAGCCAGAAATGCCGGCTATTTGTTAAAACACAGCCATTTCTCTTGCAGCTCCCTCTCTTTTCGCAGTAATTGTGATCAGAAATTGGAGGGCAAGTGAGTGAATGTTCCAGTATTGTCGTCCTCCTGTTCAGAAAGACTGAGCCAGAGATTCACCATGAATCCGATAAGAAAAAAGGTAAGCAATGCTGAAACACCACACCAACTCTAAAATCCACCAAACACAAATTAACCCAGGTTTTCTCTTCCACTCTCTGGCCTTTTCGGCCATTGAACACAAAAACTCTCCAGAACAAGGAACTTTACACTGTGTATTTCTATTGCACCAAGTTGCTGTGAGTATTTCACCTCTGTTAGGAATTTTGGGTGTTATTGTGTTAAATACAGCAAATTATGTGTTATTTGAATATTGATATTTGCCGTTACGTCCTACTGCTGAACTTCAGGATGTTTGAGGACAATGTCATAAGGTTTTCTCTGTAAAAAAGAAATGAAAAATACTTCATAAGTAAGAGGAGCAACCCAGCTACTCTTGAGCTGTTTGGTGTGGGCATCTCCTAGAGATGCACAATGAAAGGAGCTGTTTCCATGTTACTTTCACAGAATTATGGCCTGAAGGTGCCATAAATCCTGCTGTTCCAGATGTGAGCCTCGTTAGGCAGTAAAGTCAGCCAAAGGGAAGTGCACCTCCTCCCCATGCAAAGCAGTGTCCTCTTGTAAGTCATTAAAGGATTTGTGATTTATAATCAGTTTATACAAGCATTTATTGTGCCTTTCAAAAAGAATTATAATGGGGATGTTTGGAGCAGATTGGCTTACATGGGACCACGAGTCTTACAATGCTACAAGCTGTTGTTCACTTCTCTGTTATAATTCTTTGGACACAGTTTACCTGAAGTTCTTGAAGCCAACTATTGTGCTCCTGAGTCCTGGAAGAGAGTGCGAATCCTAGAAATTCTAACACATGATGGAATCTGGAAACCCTGAAAATAAGTCACTCTAGGTTTAATAAGAACCAGACTCTATGAGATGACCAAAACTTTTCAGAACCATGTGTACTAAATATTTTTATTTACAGAAATTCCTCTCAGATCTACCTGGCAGCAGATTCACATTGTAGCAATTGTTTTTAGGTGCCGTGAGGGACTTTGTTACAAGAAAGATGCACATGGAAGTTAAGCCGTGGTTATCTAAATTAAAGGCCAGCTACCTTGATGCTCTGGTAAATACCCTCTATATTTCAAATGCTGGTTTCTTGTATGGTTCCAAATTGGAGATGATGCAGTGCTGTGACAAGAGGTGTGACTACAGCACAAGCAGGATACCTGGGATAGCTTTTATCTGGCAACTCTGGAACTGCTGGGACAGCCTGGATTTTAGAGTGGGCTGTCCAGGGGTGTTAGTGAGGCATCCTGGACACGAACGGAAAGAAAAAGCAGTGAGTGAGGCCTGTGCTGCTGCAGTTTCATTGATTTCTGGCACTCTAGGTATATTAAAGATAATTCAGATATGACTATCTGTGTGGCATTCTCTGCTTGTATAGCAGCACACCATATCCTAAATAGAATGGTAGCTTGTCATATGGAGATAATGGTTATTATTCAGCATATCTCCTCTAAAAAGATATTCAGGCAGTCTCTCCCCTTATGAGATATTCATCTAATTCTTTCCTGAGGCTGTGAGTCACAGAACATCAGATTTGGGTTTAAAATTCAGAACCAACTGTGCTAATATCATATAGTGTCTTTCTGGCAAACACTGCAAATTCTCAGAACACACATCTGCAATTCTAAACTTGCTGGAGACTTGGGTTACAAAGTTGAGTTTAGAAGGAAGCTGCCAAAATGCACAAAAAAGTTACTGCATCACAGGAGCCATCAGCCAGTCCCTGAGTGATTGCCAGTTCTACCTGAACGTGGCCTAAAAGCCTTTGTGCTCATCTGCCTCTTCAGGTAATGTTATCTTTCACTTATATTCCAACCACTCTCAAAACCAGCATTCTCTCCTATGCCCTGATCCCACCAGGGCATCACAAAGATTTTACATGACACATTTTACCATATGTAATCTCTGCGGTAAAAATTAATCCTCACAGATTAGTTGTTTGTGTTCTGCTCCAGAGCTGCTCAGATAAAGTATCTAGGGAAGATACTCAAAAATTAATGATCCACTGGTTTTAATACTGCAATTCTCTGTTAAAATTGTATTTATTGAGCACACAGACAAAAAGGAGGCAGGAGATGCCCATGTCCCTCATCTGGACAGCCAAATTACAGGACTTGTGTGGACATGGTAGAATTGTAGCAGGTTTTTGAACCTCTGCCCATGAAGCACCTAAGGAGGCAACAGGTTCATGTCCTCCTTACCTGGGCTGTTGTACTTTGTAAAAGTAATTAAATATTCATCAAAGGATGTGCAAGTGGGATCAAAACTACTTGAAGGAAAGCACTGAAAGTATTTTCACTAAATTTGACACTATTGTGAAAAACGATTCAAAGACTAAAAGACAACAGTTGAGAATCAGGCTCCTAAAAATCAGGAATTCAAATAAAATGATGCCATATTGCAGAGGGTTTCACCTTCCCACACTGACGAGAAGGTGAAGTCCGTGACCTGATCCTGGAGCAGCAGTTTGGCTGGTGGAATAACTGTGGCTTTCCAGTGGCCTGTGGTGTCCTTACCTCTGAAGCAGGTTGATGTCAGCTGTAATGTGGATCAAGCTTATGCATATGTATATCTATATCCCTGCACATTATATTTATGATGTGTTTAAATTAGGGCTTTGTTCATGCTCCAATTTAAATGAGTGCTTTTTTCAAGTTCTAATTTTATTGATGCAGAGAAAATACACACGGCTATGTCATAACAACAGGATAACCATATGCCACTCAATCATCTAATTTACATTATGAAAACAGAATCAGGGTTTTCTGAAAACTGTCATTTTGGGATGCCTCAGCTCACAACTAAGTCATTCTTATCACATAGTGAATTTCCCCAGCCTGGAGTATTTCATCAATGACACTTCAACTGAAGAATTTTTAAAATATGCTGATTTATTTGAAGGGGAAAAAACTTCTTTAAAAATATCTGCAAAAAGAAGGTTTGAGGAAGTTTTAAAATCTGTATTTTGCCTTTTTTGAACACATATTTGAACAGATGAGCTCTTGTCCTGAGAATCTGTTTTATAGATGGGTGAGGCATGTGTATATCTAGAAATATGTAAATATGTGTTTATGCAAGTACGTATATGGATGTTACACCATAAAACGTGTCAAAGTAGGATTATTCTGGGTTTTTGGTCAAGATCCACTGATGCATCTCTTGCTCTCTCATATCCAAAACAGCTTCATGAGTGAATGGATCCATTCATTTTTTATGTCCGGTCCAGGGACTGTTTGGTCCTTTCTCAGTGTCTCTGCCTTTGAGGTGCAGTTAGAGTCTGTTTAGCTCGAGAAATGAGCAGCTCCGTAGCTGCTGCCTTCCAAGGAGAGTGGGGAGTTGCTTCCTATCAGCCTGGTTCACTGCAAGACAAAGGAAAATATCCCTTTTCCCTCCAAAGCAAACAGTCAAGTTGCAGATATTTATTAGCTGTTTTCACTGAATTCCCTTGGACCTTGCACACCACACAAAACCTGATTCCCCTCATGGATTTGTCTCCTTTTCGGCTTCTTTTGGTCCAGTAGGGGCCAGGCCCTGGGTTACAGAGCTTTGCAGACAGGGATTTTAGGTGGATGGGACGTGCTCCTGGGCTTTTCAGAGATGTTAAAGATTGGAAATGTTGGTTTGCCCCTTTGTTGCACCTTATAACAACTCAGGTTTGTAATTGCACTTCTCGCTAATGAAGATCCGCCCCACATCTCCTTAAGCAGAGTATTTAACTTACGGCCTCGTTTGTAGGAGCTGGAATCCCTCAGCCAGAGGAAAGTCTTTCAGAAATAATGCTGCAGGGAATGTGAGTCTGCTCACTGTGTAATGAGAGAGGAAAGCAGGAGTAGGTACAACAGCACCTTTTATATGGAGCACTCACCTGGGAAGCAGGAGAGCTAAATTTAAATGCCAGCTCTGTCTTTGCACCCCTCTGTAATGTTAGGTAGTTGTTTAATTGTTGTGTGTCTCACTTCCCCACCAATAAAACAGAGGGAAATGCAGTTTACAGGGAGACCTGGAATGGATAAAGTTTGAGAACAGTCAGAAACAATGGGAGAAAGGCCCACACAAGTAGCACAAACAGACAAATACATCATCATTATGGATTTTCCCCTCACAGCCCAGCGAGGTGGCTCTTTACATGTATAATCCCCACAGTAAAAATCATCCAAGTGAATTAGATGTTTGTGTGCTGTGCCAAGAAATGCTCCTTATGTGAGAAATCTCTACCTAAATAAGAATCCTCTGGAGACACTTAAGGTACAAATAAAAAATGGTTATGTCAACCACTGTGTATCTTTTAAGCAAGAGAAATGTTACTTTTTTTTACATTGCCTCAGTCTTTCTCCTCATTTAACTGCCAAAACGTCCTCTGATCACAAGAGTGCTGCTGTATAGCTTGACCTGCTGTGCTGAACCTAAGTACTGCAATATATTTTAAGGTGGAATGAGCTGTGAGCATTTTAAATTAGGTTATGTGCCTTAAGGTGGCAGTTGCTGCTCCCAGGCACAATTAGAGTAATGAAATGAAAGCTGATTTAATGGTTACAATAAAAGAAATAAAATAGAGAGGTTTGGCCAGACCGGTTTTTATTCAAGTTTCTATTAAGAAAGAATGGAACTCATAAAAATAATACCAAGCTGGAAATCATAATGTTTTTTTCCTATAAGGATAAAGATTGGATATGTTCTTGCTGAGAATTTTTTTAAAATAAATTATTCTTAGCTTATAGTCAGCACCAGAAATATATTTTGGAGTGTGTTCTTCCATAAGGAGACCAGCTTACATTTATCTGAGCTACATTTTTCCAAGAAAGTGGTAATAATATATAGAGAGACACACCTGGAAATATCTAAATGGACTTTTTGTCTATCTTGTCATCTTTGATATGCAGTGAGAGGGATTTTCAGGTGCTGATCTGGGGAACAAACACACACAGGAGCACTCCCAGAGCTCCTTCTCCCACAGGAGGGGCTGTGTGGTTGTAGTTGTGCATCAAGCACAGCCCAGCAGAGCTGGAGCTGTATCCCAGTCTCCACCCTGTGTGATTTTTCCAGCCAAATGCTGAAGTCAGTGGAGCTCTGTCAGGCCTGGTCCTGTGGTTCTGTGCACATGGTGCCATGCTGGATAGGAATCCCAGCCTGCAGGAATATCCTTTAAAATCTTAATTATGGAGGGAGATGTTGTGTAAGTGACAAGTGGGTCTTGTCCCCATTGCTGTCAAGCTCGTGCTGTTAGGGATGATTTCAGCTGTTGTTATCCTGGGACTGAGGCCAGAGGCAGCAGGTGCAGAAAATGCCTGCAATTCTAATTCATTATCCTTTACCTTCTGAACATCAGATGTCTTTAGCAAAAAGAAGTACAGAAGTTTCTTTCAGTGTCCGCAATGTAGCCTGCGTTTCCCAGGAATCGATAAATCTTTACTTAAAATATTCTTTGGGAAAGTATACAGATAAATTCCCGATGAACATGGACTCTAATAGTGCAGAAAGAGAATGGTGTGCTTTTCATGGAAACCCTTATTTCCTAATCTACCTTTCCCTTGAGAACCAAATATTCGTCACTTTTCTTTCAACAACAGATAAAGTGACCGGATAGTTTTGGGAATTAAACACCTCCTCACATCTTTTACCAGATTTGCTAGATAATACAAAGCAGCCTAATCAGGCCAACTCTCAAACATTGCTGCTGGCTTTCAGATATTTTTAACAAGGATGGAAATCAATTAAAGCTGGGAGGGGAGATAGACAAAGACACAAGTACAATCTGGAAGCTATATTATTGTGGAACTGTACAGCGAGGGGCTGTTATAAATGAAAAAACATGTATTTAGTGTAATGTCTAAAACTCTTACTGACATTAGAGTTGGGGGAAAGTTGGACTGGTTTCCAGAATATGTGAATTCAAGAAGGTGTTGTGGGTTCTTGTTGGGGTTTTTTTCCTATATATTTGTCTTTCTTGTTGTTTATTTGGAGCCTGCATATTGCACTAATAGTGTACAGCTACTGTGCCATTAATACACAATAATTCTGGATTTGTGTCAGATTTGACTGGAATAATAACTAGCCACAAACAAACTCTAGTTTTACAGATAATGAAGAAATAAACTCCAGGAGCTGAAGAGACTCCAGGAGGCTGTCTTTTGTGATAGAAACATCTTTTAATATAGAAACTGTGTCCTAGAACCAGGTGACCACTGACGACGCTGTGTCCCCAAAAGGTTATTAATGGACAGTCACCTTTGTCCTTCAAGGAAAACTCCAGCTACACTGCTTAGCTCAGCAGTCTGAAGTTCATGCAGATAAGGAGACCTTTTCTTGTGCAAAACAATGTCTTTTAAAGTAAAATATTAATTAAATCCGTATTTCCTACAGCAGCAGTGCTAGGGAGTATTACCATTTGTAATGCCAATTCACTGTGGACCACATTTATCTGCCTTATGCCTATTTTGCATTCATCAAAATGACAATTAGGCATTTTAAGGAGCTCAAAACATTCCAGACAACTAAATATTATTTCTTGCGCAGAGCACATTAGCCTTAAAAAGATTAGTAAAGTCTAAGCTGCAAATTACACCATTTCTTTTAAAATCTGCTCCACTCACAGTTGTGATGCTTTTAGGGGAGTGATGGGCATCAAACAGGGCAGTGCAAGGGAGTTAAACTGCTGAAGTCAAATTAAACTCAAACAAAACCCCTGAGGGTTTGTCCAGACAACAGGCAGAGAACTGGTTTAGTGTGGAACCATCCAACTATTCCACTGTCAGACAGGCTGGCCAGATTGTGATTCAACATATTCATGCATTCAGACATCTGGCATTTTAATATGATAGAGAAGAGTTGAAATATGTAGTATTTTTACCCTGCCATCTCTTTATTCATATGCACAGACATAAATATGTTTATATTTTGCAACTTATTTCATAAAGAATACCTATGATAGGACTTTTCTTAGTGATCCACAAGTTAAGTATCATGCAGATAAAGGATCACTTTGTGTCTTGATTGGTAGTGCAAATCCTCTGTGGTCTTGACCAACATCATCACCCACTCGTTTCCATTCAGATTATTGCTGCTGAAATATTACCTTAGATTCTGTGATTGCCTTCTCCACTTGAAATATTAATTATTTTTTCTTCTGTAAAGCCATATCCCACTTTTTCTGTAATTTTCTAGGATGAAGAGGTTGTAGCTTGACTTTCCCCCCAGCCTGACAGCTGCCCCGTAGAGTGCTTGTAGGATTTTGGTGCCTTTTCTATGCTGCCCTTGAGACTCCCTCTAACCCTGAGTTAAACAAAGCCGTTTCCTCTTTAAAGCTCTCCTGAGGGAGTCAGGCTGCCGGTGTGCTGAGATCACTGCCTAAAGTGCTGACCAAAGCTGTGTCACGGTTTCCTTGAACTGTCCCTGTTTTGTCTGCCTGTTGTTTGACATCTTCAGCTATAAACCTTGTTGGTCAAGGACTTTGATTTATTTTCTTTGCACAGTGTGTTAAGGCCACAGACTGTAAGTGAGACGATTGTTTTTTCACAGTAGTGCAAAAACTAAATGTCTGAGGCAGGACTGAGCCATGCAGGTCAATACCCTTGAAATCAGCGTTCCACAGGACTTTAGGTGGAACTCCACAAATAAACAAGTTTTAACTTACGAAATGCATTCTCATATGTACAAGAACCCATCTCCTTGCACCCTGTGCAGTTACTGTGACCTCAACTCTAACAAGTTTAATGAGAGTTTTTCTAGTATCCCTGGTGAGTTTTGGATCAGTTGAGGATCTGTTGAGGACCTGTGCTAGTTTTGTCTGGTTTTGGCAATTAAGAGATGATCTGATTTAATTTGCATCATCAGGAGGCAAGGGTTGGCAACTGCTCCTCCTCTGTCTGCTTTCACACTTCTTCCTGAACTTTGAACAAGCGTTATTGAAAATGTGAGTCATGATAGCACATTAAATATTAAAACCAGTTTAAGATTTAATCCCAATTTATAGTGCAGCTTTGTCTAATTTACTGCATATTACACAATTTCCTTTACAGATAACTTTTAGTGTGCTATATAAATAATAAATCAGCCTCTCATGATTCTCAATTGTTCTAATATGGTTTTATATTAAACTTACATTTGCCATCATTTAGATGTTGCTAGACCAATTTATTTTATTTTTTCTCCTTTACCTATTTCAGATTGCACATTAGTTCTTTTATAATGTTATAAGTTCTATGTAGAAAATTACGGCCATTCAAGCATTTCAGGTTCTTTGCTATCTTTTCTTTTAAAGCAGGATGGAGACAACCTTGGCATGCATAAATGACAAAGCAAAAGCACGGGTTCAGTGGGTCACAGCAGCTCATCCCTAATCAGTGACAGTCATTCTGGTGTCAGTGCGTTCTCTGTTCTGCTCATACAATCAACTGAGAAATCCTCATCTTGCTCCTGCTTATGCAGCTCTTTGTGTTTGGTATTGAGCATCTGCAGATAGGGAAGAAACTTTACCACAGTATCAAAACTTTGGGGTTTTATAAGAGCTCAGATGAAAGTGAAACATTTTTACCTAATTTCATCAGGCATTTAAATATTTGGTGTGGATCTGTGACCTATGAAATGTTATCAGCAATGTCTCTTTTTCTCTGGTGGATATTATCAAATGCTTCTTTCAAAGACATGAAGGGATCTGTTTCTAAGGCTATTTTATAAAGCAGGAGAAAAAAATTATTTTTTAATTAATAAAAAATTGATTAAATAACTCCTAATCTTAATTTCCACATGATACAAACAAGAAAGTAAGTATAAGGGAAATAAGCACCTTAAAGACAGAGTTTGGATGTTGAAAATCATTATTGAATATAAAAAAAATACATTGTCTTTGAGGCAGAAGAAAAAAAGAATCATTAAAACTTGCTTTCCTCCCAAATCAATTGAAAAAACTCCGAAAGCAGAAGAAAGAAATAGTACATTACACAAAGGGGTTACAGCCTATGGCTATCCTGAGAACAAAATTTGGGACATAAAGGGAACCAATGGAAATAACGATGTGTTTAAGGCTTAACATCTCGACAGTTTTTATTTTCTGGTCCCTCCCACTGATAGTATGTACATTAATGTTTTATTTAAAACATTCCTTCAGCCTAAGTGTAAATTTGGCGAGCGGAAGATGTTAAATATTGAACACCAACTACTCTGATAAGCTCCTGCTGAAGAAAAGGAGGGTCTGTAAACTTTTACTCTGTTCAGACATTCACAGGAATGTGACCTGCTCATAGCATCAAGGTCTCCTGCCTCGCTCCTGCAGTATTTTTTTCCTGACATCCAAGTGGAATTGGGATTCAGGGCCATGAAGTTTCACAATTCCCACTGAACAAAGTCTGTATAGTCAGAGCAGCTGCTTCTCACCTTAAGAAAGGACAGCATTTAATTCATAGAAGAATCTGTAATGAGATGTGGTGCAGAGGGCTAAACGCTTCAGAAAACCTGGCCTCAACAGAATCTGTTTGTTAAAAGAAATAATGATTTTGAAAAAAATCATAGCCTTTCATACCTCACCATTACCTGCAGAATATGAGAAACTTGCTTCCTGTGTACAAGGACCTGCTGGAATTCTGTTAAACAAACAGGCCAGAGATCCTAATGAAACTTTGGTATTTTCTAAAGTTACACAGTCAGGTATTTGCCTCCTTTTGGGAGCTGTGGCTTGAAACAGTAAAAAAAAAAAAAAAACCACACCAAAAAAAGGCATGAAGTTTTTAGTGAGGTTCATTCTTTTCTGTTCCCGGGTTCATGGCAAAACTGCTTAGCAAGCAGGGTGGCTCCTGTGAAGAAGAAAAATCATCTTACTCCAAAAATGACATGCAGTGGTTGGGAGGAAAAATTAGGCAGAGAACATTTTCTTCCAGTGGCATTTGGAGGTGCTGTTGTAGGCAGGTCTGGGTTAGCCCATTTATCACCTCCAGCTCCGAGCGCATCACGGGATGATTCACGAGCTGCAGTTTCTTCTGTGAACCTTTAATTTGAGCTGCTAATTTTATTACTTGTGCTCATTTCATATCCTCTTAAAATGGGAAAGAAGCCTTGCCTTTCTCTTCTCCATTGTTCTGAGCGTGGCTGGTTCATAAAAGGAGGGAACCGAGTCCTTCCACACACTCAGCCATCATCCCCCTTCCTGCAGAGTTCTCCTTTGAACTGCTGGAAGGGAATGGGGCTCTTTACCCTTCCCGATATGCCTTGGTAAAAAGTTGTAGGACAGGGTGAGAGAGGAACAGAGTCAAGAAACCTGATGATTTAGAAGAGGGTCTCAAGACTGACAGGCAGAGCCAAAAGCAGCCCAATAGGTAGAATGAGTGAGGGGATCCAAATTTCCAGATTTTTAAGGAAGGAAAGGGATCTCTCATCTTTGACATCTCTCTTAAATTTCAAAGCAAATCTCTGAAAATTACAAGCAAAGGACTAGTGCATTTTAATGTTGGTTTAGGGGAGCTGGAAGAATAATATATCTCTACAACAGTTTGTGACATTTTTAATTTTCTAGCCATGGAAAATAACATAATAATTGACAATTAAATCATCATAACACTAAAAACCTTCCACAATCTGTACCTCTTATTCAGAAGTGTCAGTGTACAACATTATAGGCGGAAGGAAAAGAAAATATTTTAGACAACTATTGCATTGATTGAAAATACGAATTGTTGGGTTTAATGATGGGTTATTGAATATTTAGCCAATAAATATAATTGTGAATTTAATGTTTTTAGAATTTGTGGAATAATTTACCTAGGGAGGTTTATGAAGGAAAAACTGAGTATTTTAGGTTGTTAGGACAGAATCTGGTATATCAAGTTTGATGTTGCAATGTTTAAGATAACTGATGCTGTGTAAATTCAGTTTTAGGCAGAATGAAGGAAATATCTCATCTTTCTGTATAATTGTAGTACTGGATTGTGGACTCTGTAATTGACCCACACCTTCTGGTTATCATGAATAAAACTGCAAGGCCAAACCACCTTTGGGGAGTATTTAGTATTGCTCCCAATTATGATCAAGATTTTGGATTTGACATTCGAAGTTTATGATTATTCTTCCTCTTTGGCACTGCTACAGCTGCTATCCTTAAAGGTGAAAAGCTTTTTGCAACTGAATTAATAGTAATTTTGGGGACAGGTCTCTTCCAGGGACAACCCCTCCCCTTTATAAAGAAGTTTCTCTGTACCTTGGAGTTCTAGCTTCATTATTTAAATCTAAATATTATTTAAATAATTGGCTAGTATTACACAAAGGTTATTTATCTTTCTTTGTGCTTTTAAAGTATCTATGGAATGGTCACGTGTTCTGTGGGTATCTCATGCTCAGCTCCTCAGGCTGCCTCTCCAAGTGGTCTGCAAATTGATCAATAATTTTTTATGCACTACAGTAGGAGCCAACTGCAGCAGTATCACCGAGCTGAATTCTGCTTTTATATCAGCACAAAGTGAGTGAGTGCTGATCATGCTTCTTTGAAGTCAACTTAGTTTAGCAAATCTTGGAAGGCTGCAGGATGAGTGGCCAGATTTTCTAATAAATGCAGGCTTAGACCATGTATCCTTCAAAACACAGCACTGTTGGTCTCTGAAGGGTTGTTTTGTTACTGTCTTGAGCCAGAAGACACTTTAGGGTTAGATTTAAGCGTGGCTGTAGCAGTGCTGTGTTGGTATTTGTGTCTATAACCCCCTATGCAATGTAAAAAACACCGTCGGGTTCCGCGTGTGTGTCTAAAGAAATGAAACCCATTTGTCAGCAACCCCTGCTCCTCCTGCCTGGGGGCTCGAGAGTGCCTCTGGAACGTGTTTGTGGTTCCTGGGAGTGCTGCAGGCATGGGGCCGATCCCTGGGGGCTCGAGAGTGCCTCTGGAACGTGTTTGTGGTTCCTGGGAGTGCTGCAGGCATGGGGCCGATCCCTGGGGGCTCGAGAGTGCCTCTGGAACGTGTTTGTGGTTCCTGGGAGTGCTGCAGGCATGGGGCCGATCCCTGGGGGCTCGAGAGTGCCTCTGGAACGTGTTTGTGGTTCCTGGGAGCGCTGCAGGCACGGGGCCGATCCCTTGCAGGTTTTACTGAGCTGGCAGCAGAGCCCTTGGGTCTGTGTCTGTAATCCAGAAATCTAGATATTTAGATTGCTTTTAGTAGATGTTCTTTTGTAATTGCTGAGCCTAGTGCTGCTGTTTAATTCCAAAAATTGTCTTGCTAGGAGGCATTCCAGCATCAGCCCACGGAGCTGATCTGTTGTCTGTGGCTATCCAGCTTCAGAGGTACCAAAACCTGCGTGGGATGCATCCAACAGCATCCCTACATTTCTAGGTAACCACAGCATGTATCAAGCCACGTGAAATCTACTGTGAACACTCTTGTAAAAGCTTTTAAGCAGCAACCCACAGTGTGATTGCCTCTGATCATTGCGAGGGAAACTTTGTTCAAGATTTTTCAAAGGCTGAACGCTGATCGGGTGTATTATTTGTGATGCAGAACGAGTGTGTTTACATCCTGATGCCCAGAGGAGACTGAACTACAGTTAGATCTTCTTTAATGTATCTGCTATATTATTTTCAGGTTTGAAAATACACATGACATAGATTCTTTTATTTGGACAAACCATGGTCTCATTTAAAGTCTGTTGATTCGCACTGGGTTGGTTTGTGCTCCTTCCTAAATAGATCAACCATTAAAAACTGGGGATAAGCAGGGTATGGGATTCCAGGACAATCCCAGTTATGCAAAAAATCAGGAGTCACAAATATCATGTCACAGCATTTTTATGGTTTCCCTTCAGCTTTATCTAAACTTGTTTCTTAGATGTTGTGGTGGCTGTACCAATCAACCTCCCTCATTTAGTTTCTTACCTTATTTCTTTCTCCAGTGTCTCTTGCTCCATGGTTCTGGTTGAGACATTCTGTCCGAAAAATAGCCCAACAGAGTGTTTATAGTGCATATCCAGATTTCTGAACCATATAAATTAAGTAGATGCTTGCACCTAGTATTTTGTTTCATACTAATATTCCTAATTGAACTATTTATTATATTAAGTATTCTTGTAGAAATGATCTTTAATCTGCATCTTACACTGAGCACTGAATAGAAAAACACGTGCCTCTGGGAAAAAAAAAAAACCTGGGAAAATAATTTTTTTCATTATAAAAATATTCTTCAGTTGTGCTAGAAGAGAAATGATCTAACAAATGAAAACTGGCTCCAGAAAAATTCTGGTATTTTAATTTGCAGCTCCCAAAGTACCTAAAGGTGCAACAGGTTCTTCATTACATTGCAATGGAGCAGGTGTGAATTAAATCAAGAGGTATGGACATGAAGTGAGAACCAGTCTTGATTTTTCTGGATGTTAAGCGGGGACAACCAAAATGGTCCCTCTTAGCTGTACCCCTAGATCAAGTATTTTGTAACTTTTTATTTTTACTGAATATTTTCAACTATTTCATATAACTATTTACATGTTAGAGCTGCTTTGTGTAATTGCCCACAAGACAGTAAAGGCATATTTCTTTTTTGTTTTGGTGTTTGTTTGTTTGTTTGTTTGTTTATTTAATTTTTTACAAATTACACTTACAAATAGCTCAGCTTGTTTTGAGTTTTACGAAAATACTTTGAAATGTTTTCAGACAAGTCTAAAAGTGATGTGAAATGCGTTACTGGAAACCATCAAGCTGGATTAAGACTCTAAACGAGGCAGTGCATTCTCACCATTCAATGGAAGGAAGCAGATATAGTCAGAAAAGTCTGGGATTCATTCTGTCTCTGCTGTTTGCTTCTAACAGAGTCGAAGAAAAAGAGCTTTATCTGAAAGTAACAAGAAAGAATTCTGTCATTCCTGTTTAGAAAATATGTCCAGAAACCTGACCTGTTTATCATGTGCTCCTCTCAGTGAATCGCTGAGATTCGTGCACCAGGCATGGTACAATGTGCCACACGTGCATTAGACTATCAGCCAGTGACAAATAACTCCCCAAAATATGTGGCAGGACTGTGACACTGAAATGGTGGGGAAAGACCCGTCACACATCAAGCTCTGCTACTTTATACCGTTTTGCCTTAAATCACACACAGTCAGAACAATGGCAAGGTTTTAGATCTGCGTCTGCCATGAAGGGATTTCTCAGGTAAACAGCAGGCTTTTGCCAGTTACTTAATCATTCTTCTTTCAGCACACACGTGCTGAGAGCCCTTCAGCAAAATAATTCCGAATATTAAAACCAATGTCCAAAAAGATGCATCCAAGTCGTTCAGCAGGGTGTCGAGCTCTGGAGTCAGCCCTCACCTCCAATGGAGGCAGAATAAAAATATATTAAAAAACACAAGGACTCTACACTGCCTTTATGCCTCCCAAGCCTCGGAGCAGCTTGTATCCTGTTTATCCCATGATGGAAATTAAAAGAGCCTTAAGTCTGTTTGTTTAGGGAGTTTCAGATGCCCATAAGGTGTGGATCTCTCGTTAGCTCCTTCCCTGCTCACGGAGGCAGGAATGAAGCAGGATCCATGCACGCAGTGTTTGGCCAGCAGGCCACAGTGCAGGAAAGCAGGTCTGTTGTTTGTTTGGGGTTTTATTCCCATTCTGCCTTCAAGGCTTCTCTAGAGATTTCTCTTGAAACTTTCCTTGTTTTGTAGTGGACTAGGAATGTGTAGAGAGCATTGCTCACTGTGAGCAAGAAGACAAAAAGCAAAGCAAAATTGTTTTACATTAATCTTATTTTTCAACTTTATACATTTTTCTTATCAAGTATTCACACTTTGCTTCAAGTGAAGAACAGTATGATAAATTCATTTTTGTTTTGTTTCCTTTATAGCACAGCACTTGCCCTGCAGGGAGAATCAGCATTTCTGGATCACTTGTTAGCTGCAAGTGCATTCATTTGAATTTTACCATCGATCTGTTCTCTACCCTATGACTCACTTTTGTGGTGCTTAATTTCTAACACACTGCTTATATACTCCAAAGAATGTTGTTGTTTTTTTTCTCTTGCCCACCTTAATCCTTCTCTAATGAATAAGTTCAGAGCCAGGCACTGCCTGTATGGATCAATATTCTAATTTTGCAAGCAGGCAAAATGGAATGTTTCTGAAGGGTAAACTGGTGAAATGGTGGTTAGCAGAGACAGAACAGAACTCCTTTCACTGGGAATGATTTCCCCCCTGACACCCCAACATGGGACAGGACATCACAGGTTTATGGTGTAGGTGCACAAGGGATGGTGGTTTTATCTGGAGCTCTCCTGCAGTGCCTCAGTCACTGAATATTCACTCAGTGCTCTGCTCAAGACCTGCTCCCTCTGAGCTGTGCCCATCTCTCCTTGCTGGACCAGGACCGAGGAGATGGGGAGCTCACCTTCCCCTCCCCACCGCCAGCCAGCTCTGAGACACCCTGAGCCTGCCAGAGAACAGGCAATTCCCTTCTTCCTGAGGGAAAGCAGCCCCTGAGGACTTCTCTCCAGGAACAGGAATTCCACGTGCTGAGGAGGTTTAGCAGTAGTTCTGTCAACAGGGTGGTGTCAGGGCTCTGCTGTGGAGAATTCCCCCATGGCTCAGCTGCAGTGATTGCAGAAACAACCATGAACCGGGTGAGAAACTCCCACGGCTGTTTCGGGGGTGCTTTGCATGGTGGGTGTTGGGGCTGTTTGGAGATATTTGAGAGCCACAGAACACCTTTAGCAGGGCACCTTTGTTGTCACAGCTGAGCTGGGGGGCAGACAAGCTCCTCTCCTTGCCTTGACAACTTGACTTTCCCTCACCTCTGATGTGCAGAGGAGTTTGAGCAGAGACACTGATTTAGAGGAAGCTCCCAGGGTGAGCTGCTAGCCCTAAAATCAAACCAGTTATCAACCTAGTGGGAGAAACGTGGTCCGTGTTCGATCTAACCACGTTTCAGAAAAGATGTTAATTTTCCTCTCTGCCTTGCAGTCACACGTGCCTGTGTCCTGGCATTTAATGGAGCTGTGGCCTCTGAGCTGTGAGAGATCCTTACCTTGTGTTCCAAGGTTTACAGGATTCCCTCGGGCCGTCAGATACAGGCACAGGGTAGTGTATTTGCTATTTTACTTATCCAAAGGAGTTTGCAGAAAATTTTAGCTTTTCCTTTGTTACAGAAGTAAAATGAGGAAATATGCTCATGCTCAGACTATTTCTTAAAGAAAAAAGGAAAAAAAAAAGTGGCCTGACCTCTCATTAGTTTATGTTCTGCAGGAATTCTGTTCTTTTGCAGGGCACAGGTGTTGTTTTTCTTCTCCTCTCACACTTAGAGGCAAAACTGAGATGTGGAGGGGATCTGAGAGCTGTTCTGAAACCGAGTCATAAATGCAAATGAATAAGAAGAACACGGTTAATCTTCCTGAGAAATAAATATAAATATTGTACAAAGAGAGATCTGTGGCATTGGAGTGCATACATCAGGCTATCAAGGCATCATGTAGTTGTATCATTTATTCCAACTTCTTTTCATCCTGTGAACAGCTGTCCCTTTATTTCTAAAAGCTATTTTAATGTGGCAAGGGTGTTTTTTGTTTAATCTGCTACAATACTACTTTTGTCTCCTTGTCATACTTCCAGCTTTAAAATATTAATCCAAGCTAACAAAGAGAATTTTTGATCTATTCTAAAATCCTGAATGCAATGTATAATTTAAAAATGAAAACATTTTATTAGGTTATGTTCATATTTAGATTCAGATATGTTTGGCTTGCGTTAGGCTCCTACTTGGAGATGGTTTTGCAGAAATAAATATTTATTGGGCATTAACAGTCTCCCTAAACAGAGCTACATGCTACAGTGTGTTAAGTGCCCTTTCTGTGCCAGTCTAATGCTGAAGTTTTGCATTCTCATGCTCAGAGTTTAAACTCTGCCCAGCCAGAAGAAGTTCATATTCTAAGTTGAAGATTTTGCATTCATTTCCAGTCATGAAGAAAGTCCATATACCCTGGGGTTATGTTCATCTCCCCTCCTGGGATTCACATGCCAGAAACACTCCTCAGACCCAAATTCAGAAGCTTTAGGACTAATGATAAATAAAGATACCAAATGGAAAGGAAAGCACTTATCAGTAAATATTTTTTAATTCTTATACCAGTGAATGCTTTATTTTATTAACTGAAAGTCACTAAGTCTATTCTAATTCTGGGTAATTGCTGAAAAGATGTGGAATAATTTGAGTCCCCAAATTTCAAATACTTTAGGATATCCCAGTTCTGGTACACAAGTTTTACATACCTATGTGATTTCATAGGAAATGCTATACATAAAAAGTAACATGTATAAAAGCCACATGGCTTACTAAAAGCCCTTTGAAATTAATCATTCAGGAACATCTGATATGCTGCATTTGCAACAATAGTGTCTAGCTGGAAAGTGATTTACCAGCCCCCCCTCAAAATGGTGTGGTTTACCTTTAAAGTTTAGGGTAATATACTCCCTTTCAGATACATGAGCAACTCTATTATTTGTAAACTCATCTTTTGGCATTTAGATAACAGCATTTCCCAGTGAAAGGATTTCAGAAGCAATTTGTAACGCCATCTTCATATCTCCAACATGATAGCAATTAAAAACCACAAGGAAAGAAGCAGTTTGGAATTCTGTTGTGCTACAAGTTGTTGTTGTGCTACTTCCCACGTCTGATATTTTTAGGAGGAAAAGAAACAAAGGGGAAAGCGTGCTGGGAGTAGCTATTTGTAGCATTTACCCGTGTAATTGTTCTGCAAATGGCTAATGTAGGGTAGGTCACCTGAGACTTGTTAGGGAAGGGTTTCCAGTGGTGGAGCTGCACGATGTGATGAGCAGAGGAGCTCTGCTGTTACAGGGCTTGCAGGGTGATCCAAATCCTGCCACGGGAAGAAGGCAGCCCGTGGGCTTTTGGTGCTGGCACCGCTGGGAACTGGATCACTGTGGTGACAACTGGGTCGGGACAAGCCTCGGGTAAGATGAACCTGCCAAAAATCTCCTCTTCCCTCAGCTTTCCGAGGTTTGCATCCTGGCTCACGTGTGGTCTGTCAAACCTGCTGCTCCTGGGTTAATACTGGACCAAATACATGGTCTAAAAGGCTGGACCAAAAAGCCAAGGAAAGAAATGTGACAAATTAAAACTCTGTGGAAGAGATCTGATTTCTCACCTCAGATAATATTAGACTCAGTAGCTGATAACATTTCAAGATTGGCACTTGGCTGAAGTGTATTCAGTCTGGAAGTCAGGAACCATAACACATTCAGAGATATATTTAGGATAGAAATGGTTTTCTGCTGAAGTGCAAACACACAGTTGAAAGAGTTTTAATTCTGCTGCAGCCAAAGCTGTTCCAGGAATTATCATCTCTGTTTCAGTGTTTATATCAGAGAATGTGCCAGACTGTCTCTGCCTCAAAGCTTCCTCTGCCTTATTTGGCCTTTAAGCCATGACAGTTTTTCCCAGGCAAAAGTTTGACCTCTCTTGCTTTCTGTGACTGTAATATTCCTTGGGAGAAGCCTTTCCATTTGAGCTGTGTATGCCTTTCTTTCAGAATTGTATCCAGAGCTGCAGAACTGACCAGTTCATCACAAGCTGGGTGAGAACCAACTGAACTGAACTGTCAATTTGCAAAGGCTCTGACTTCTGCGTGGGTTTTGGATACTCTCTCATAAGACACCTTTGAATGCAAATGCTTTGAACAGGCTGGGGGTAGCACTTGCATTTAAGCCGCTTTCCCCACCAAAAGTTACAGTGCAACTGTAGTGGAGAGAAATGCAGAGCAGTGTGGAAGGAGAGGGGGGTGAGAACTCAGCAAAGCATCATCTAAAGCAGGGCTTTCCAGCTCATTGGAGCTCTATTTGCTGCATGCTCAAGAGACTACTGGAACAACAGAAAGCTCTGCTTGAGTGTGTAGGGAAGGAAAAGACAGCTGTTGTGCTGTCCTCAGCTAAATGAAACCTGATTGCTGGGTTGGTTGCCCTTCTCCAGTTATTAGAATGACCATCTGGGAAGTCAGTAACAATTAGTCATTGTTTGGCCAGATAGTGCCAGGAATCAGCTGCCTACATAGACTTGTAAATAAGCTGGGGCTTGGTGTAAAATGAAAGGGGAATTTATCTCCCTGGTAGAATGTGGGTCTCTGAACATGAGGGAATAATTTTAAACCCTGAGGTAAGAATCCATGAAGAACTGTAGCTTTTTACTGTGAGCCTTGACCCTTCCTCCTGTGATTTCTTTTCCCCCTTTCTTGTCAAAATAACCGTTCTCATCCCACACCTTCTTGTAATGGCCAAAGGCTCCTACTTTTCCTTGACTCAAATGTGCCCCTGCTCCATCGGACACAGGGAGCAGAGGAGGGTTCTTGTCCTGTGCACCCCATGCACCTCTCTCACACACCAGCACGCATTAGAGCTGGGAAGTAGGAGCCAGAGCAGGTGGAAGAGCAACAAATAAGAGAAATGTCAGATCTATAGCTACCTGGATCTGTTGCTTTTAGCCATTCTCTGCCTGGCAAGGAAAGGCAACTGCATTTGCTGGAGTACACTCATTTGTGGATGTGAGGAGTGTGTTAGGACGAGATTCCCAAGGCCCCTTTCCCAACATGACTATTTCAGCTTCATGCAGGAAGGGATGTTGGCCCTTTCCCTGCCTGCATGTGATAGAACACTCATCCCAAATAAACACATCAACCCTGCTGGAGAGCTGTGGGTCTGTGCTCTGCCCACCCAACACCAGCCTGCTCTACACAGGTACAGAACGTCAAAGGATTTTGTGCTCATCTCAGATAAAACTGATTGTTTTGCTAATGAGATAAACTAACAAATATGAAAGCCTTCCTTACAGGAACAAATTGCTGTGCAGCCATCTGCAGCACTGTGGCCTGTGCTGTTTGTTCTAGATGTTAAAGTCAATTAAAAACCAAAAGGGAAATGTGCTTTATGGATGGGCTATTGTTTTTAATCCTTTTAAATACTATTGATTTCTATTTTATTCCTTTTCATTTCTTTTTGGACTTGAAGTGGCTTTACATTGATTTTGCTTGTTATCTTGTTTCAAGCAGCTTTTTATGTTGTTTCTTCATGCAATTTTTGTTGCTTACCTTTCAGTTGTGTGTGTACACAAACCACAAAGGTGCAAGTTTATTTTCAGCTCTGTTACACTTCTTCCCCCCTTTCTTTTCTTTTATCAATGTGTTATTATTGTTCTATCCTATCCATTTTATCTTCATTTTAATATCTCTCTCCTGTGCTCTGTAAATTACAAGCTTTTGGTAATATCTTG
Source organism: Eulacestoma nigropectus (assembly GCA_013397775.1). NCBI lineage: Eukaryota > Metazoa > Chordata > Aves > Passeriformes > Eulacestoma > Eulacestoma nigropectus. Next base: position 1,766,211 of record VZTE01002519.1, read on the forward strand.
TTATGAGTTGTTTCTTAGTTTTTTGGGGGTTTCTCTCTTTTTTTTTGCCCAATAGAAATGCAGTTTTTGTTGGAATAGAAGTTTTTTATTACAGACTGTTGTCACAATTCTCACTATGCTGTTGCTGCCAAACACAATATTCTATACCTATAGTACCTAAATTTAAATACTCTAACTTATTCAGTTTTAAACTTAGAGGTCAGTATTCAAATTGGAGTTGAGTAATAAAATGTACCACCCACATAAAAGCCCTGATTGATCAATTTGATTGATCAAATTGATCAATCTCTCCAACAGCATAGGTTTTGTGTGTTCACTGATGAAGCTTTGAGAACCTCGGTGTGAGTACGAACCCATTGCTGATGACCTAAAAGTAGGAAAACCCGGTGCTCAGGTGCACATTCAGGGCTTTCAGAATGCCTTGCTTTGTTTGAATAGAATCAAGTGTCTGAAGGAAAAGAATGAAATACAATTCAGATACGAAAAATACACAGAAAGTGAAGCAACCGAAGTCTTCATGGCAAAAAAAGCACTTTTAATCTATAAAGCAGGTTTCAAGGTTAGTCAAGTGTGCCAGTTCATTTATTCTAAAGCCCCTATTGCTTAGATTTTAATAATCATTCTGCACTATGATACTTTATTGTTAATATGAAACATACTGGAGAGAATGAATAGCTAATGGTAGCACTTTTTAAGTGCTGTTTAATGCATTCTTCAAAATGGAATTAAACAGCCTGAACCTTATATAATTTTTCTCAGTAGGCTGAGTGGTAGCAAGGAAAAGTAGAGATTGAAATGTTTGTTGCCTTTCCCTAAAAATCAAGTGTTTCAGTATTCTAACCTCATTAATTAGAACCAGAAAGGTAAGGCTGAGCCTTGTTGTGTCTATACAAACAGCAGAGGCTTGAGCGTCATACACAGATGGATTCTTTAGGACGAAGAGAATTCTCAGGCTGCAGACAGCAGCCTTCCTTTGGTGGTGGCTCATCACATTTGCTCTCCCTGTCTGCCACAAGCTGAAGTTTGTGGTGCCAAAATCAGCACAATGAAGGTTAGTAAAGAAAATTCTTTTATGTTGCTGCAGTTCCATTGTCCCAAATTGCTTCATTTTCCAGAAAAAGGAGTTATGATGCACTTCAGACAGATGAAATACCAGAATAGGTGAGCCCTTCAAAAACTGTCTCAAGGCATCTCAACTGTTCTCATATGTTCCATCTCCAGTTCAGCTCCCAAATAAGTCAGCATTTTATACCCGTTCTTTTCCTCCTGTGGGTGATGGAAGAATCTGAGGGTGCCTTAAAAACCTCAGCCAACGTGGAACTCCCAGCTCTGCTGAAAAAGGGACTCTGCAGGAAACACCTCTCACAACCTCATCTCCTCCTCCGTGTCCCACCAGCTCTGGGTCTGCAGAGCAACTGGAGCAGCCCCCCAGCCAGGCATTGCCAAGAAGGAACCAGCCCAGGGCCTTGGTTCCTGCTTCCTCAGAATTTCTGAGGCCTTTAAAATACACACACAGCAAACAGGTTGAAGATAGGAGGGAAAAAGTGCTGGAAAACAGCCAGAGAGGGAAGGACTCTCCCAGAGAAGCCACTCAAGGAATTCCCATCCCACATCCCCTTCTCTGAGTTTGCAGCGGGTGGGATGGCCGCTCTTCTTTCCTGGCAGACTGGAAATGAATTAAAAATCTGAAATTTTTGTGTTTCCTCTTAATTAGGCCTAGACACAGCAGGCAAGGCACTGTCACTCTGTAAGTGCAGCTTCCTTGAGGAAAGCACATTCCAGGTGCAGGAAGGGCAATTTGAATGAGGAGATTTTCTGTGCCAGTGCTCTAATGAACCCAACCTGCTGCAGTGCCTGGTGGCTGTGGGTGGCTGTCCCTGTTCCTCACCTTCTACCTCCCTGATGGGGAAGGAAGAGATGAGCAGAAGGTGGCTCTGTGGGATCTGGCTGTACGGAGAGGCAGGGAAACATCTGAGGAGGGAAGAGTGTGGCCCTTCAAGTTTGGTATCAGGACATTGGGATATCGCCTCAGCAGTTTACAACTCACTGCAACACATTGTGCTGCTGTCTGAACACAATACTTCATTTTTCTTGGCAAAATTAAATTATTCATTGGGGAGTGGGAATTTTGTATCTTTTTTTTTTTTTTTCTCCTCCTGTCTGTTAAAATGCTATTTTTAAAGGGAGCTATATCTACCTAAAAGCCTTTCTGAAACCACCGGCAATCCTCTGTGCTACAAAGTGAGATAATTCCTTCAAAACTAAACCCCAGCAGCAAAGGACAAAGCAGTGAAAGGTGTACATGATGTGCATACACGTGGGCTGTGTCATTGCAAGTGCCTACAAAGGGCTCCTTTATCTTTTCTCTTGCTCAGCAATCCCGTTGGGCTGCAGAATAACAGCAATCAAGGCACTTGTCCGGGGCAGATTCCCTGTTTGTTGGCTTGCTTTTCTCTCAAATTCTTTTCGTGCACAAAGCCCTCTATGGTACTTGACGTGATCAGAAGTTGGTTTTAGGAGTGTGTCTCTTAGAGTAAATAATCTCACCAAAGGAAGCTGGTGCCAATTTCCTTTTTTCCTAGCTGCCTGTTGGCCACATCTGCTTCTCCTGGATGAGCCCAGAAATCAGAGAATGAAGTGCAGTGGGAGGCAGAGCACTGCCTCTTGGTGGCCCAGCAAAACAGGAGGCAGCTTTTCATCTTCAGATTTAGCTCTTGCTATTAACGAGCTCACAGGCCGAGGTGTATAAATTACACAGAGCAAACTGCTGGGAACAGATTTTTTTCAAACCTTTCTAATGTTTAGTCATGCTGAAATGACTAAGTTTTAAAAAGCATTGAACTTACAGTCTTTTGACCAGGTCAAAAAAAAAAAAAATCTGGAAGAATGACCAGCTTGGTCTCCTGACCATTAATTTGCTGCCAGAACAGAAAATAGTAGGTGTTAAACAATTTGAAAGGCCAGCCCAGACTCCTGAGGAGTAATTTAATAGTCTGTCGAGGTGGTTCTTGGCTGTCAAAGAAGTAGATTTTTTCTTGGGTGACTTAGATGTCTCTGGGAATCAAATTTCAGTGATGTCAGGAGAAGGAGCTCTCCAGTGCAATGTTCCTGTAAGAACAACACAAAAAGGTGACTTTACTTTTTTTGGAAAAAAAAGAAGTCTTTTGCATAGGAAACTAGGTGGTTTTTTAGTCCCTATTATTTCTGGCTTTTATGTGCCAGAGTTTTCCTGATGTTTCTTTCTTTGTTCTTCTCTCTTCTTAATGGTGCCCCTGGACAAAGAAAAGAACATGTACAACACCTGCAATCATACTGTGAAATAGAAATTATTCTCATTAATCTGTGAACCTTTTCCCCTTAAATTTAATTCAGGGGATCCAGAGAAGTAGCTTTTGTAAAAATAGGCTGCAGGAACATTTCCTGTGAGCGAGGGAGAAGGGCCATAGTGTGGGTTAGCCTGACCTTGTTGGCTCGAGGCCGCTGCTCTCCCTAAACGCTTCTCTTTGTCATCCTTCTTCAAAGAGCCAAGGGGAAACCTTGTCTTGTTTGAAGTCAGTGCCAAAACCCCCATTGACTCAAGCAACGTCCAGTTTTCACCCTTGGAACATTTCAGCCCTTTGAGTAGGTTTGAAGCAGTTGCAAACACAGAGATGCAGCTTCCTGAAATGCAGAACAAGAAGCCATCCAGCCATCTGGAAATATCCTTACAGCTTCTTCTTAAGTTTATCTAAAAATGATACCATGCCTGCTCTAAGGTTGAATTCTTCTGCATCTGTTCAATTGCTTTGCATGAAATTGTAGCTCTCAGGTACCATGGCAACTGTGTTTTCTAATCTGATTTTAAATTTTTACAGTGCAATGCATAAAATACTGGTACCTTTTCTAGTTCTTGATTTATAAGTGGGAGTAAAGATAGGGACAGCAATTTAAAAGGCATATGAGTCTGTATGGCTAAATGCTTGCTTTTTTTTTTGGATGATATGTAGAAAATGGTTTCTTATTTTATTATGAAAAGTAAATATTGATTGGCTGATTATAGATGTCTAGATTATAGCTGGCATTTGAGGTCTTAATAGCAAGTAGTATTTCTAGGCACTACGTGGGACATTTTCCCCTGAGTTCATGTAGATCGTAGAAAATTCAGTTTCCTGTATTTCCCCATATGGAGTAGGTATCTAAATATCTGACAGATTCTGCCTCTTACTGAATATATTTAGTGTGGAGATAACTTTACTGGTTTAAGAATGATTCTGAAAGACCTGCTAAAATGCATTAAAATTGCTCTTTTCCCAAGAAAGCTAAAGATAACACTTGGATTTTAGCCTTGTGTTGTATTATGCTCTTAATATAATCTCTAAGCCATTATGTTTCCAGAAACATTCTAAGAAGAAAATCCCATTGTGCTTAAATGCTTGTACGTGGGAAATGTGTCGTGGTCAGTGTGAAGCCTCTGTTATCAATTGAATTAAGCTGGCACAGAGCACATTCTGCAATTCAGATGTGCAAGAATGTCCCTGAAAGATGTCATGCTCAATTCATCTCAACATTTGACCCGATGCCCATTGCACCTCCCTGCCATGGAATCACAGCCTGTGCTCATACACAGACTTTGAATTTGGCTTCAGTTGAGTTTTATAATTGGAGAAATTGTGGGTTTAGGTGGAGGGAGGACACAAAGAAACTTTTTGCATGAAGAGAAAAAGAAGAAAAGAACAGGAATATTTGGAATGTGTAATAATACATCAATTAACTTTTTAACTAGGTAGCATGACTTGCTATTTTGACCAAACAGCCTTCCTGTGAACTCTATGCCAGTCTCTGCATCACACCTGATAGCTTAACAAAAGTCCAGGCAGCATCCCAAAGAGATAAGAGGAAAGTGAGCTTCCTGTTTCAAAGACCAGTGGGCAAGAAGCCCTGGAACAGCAAGAGAAACCAGAGCAAACTCCATTGTGGCTATTCCAAATAGCCTTTGTGTATGTAGGAACCTCATTAACAGGGGAATGACTGGAGGTGGTCCTTGATCTCAGCCCTTTCTGGAGGAACAGCCACTGATCCGTTCAGGAAAGTGGGGGGTGCACGTGTGTGTTGGCAGTGATCGCTTGTGTTTCTACTGAATTCGATTTTCACTGGCTTTGTGTGTGCAAAGGCACTTGGCAGATGACAGAAATGGGTGAGGCTTGCCCTAGAACTTGTAGATGACACAGAAAATTAATAAAATCCCTGGAGTCTCTAGTGGATATATTGTTCTTGTATGGTTTATAAACATTTTAGCCATATCCTTTTATCTCTTTCTTTTTTTACCTTCCATTTTGGAAGTAGTAAATTGTCATTCTTAAAAGTGGACTTGTCTAAGCTACAATGTTGATAAAAGTAATTTGTTTCAGGTTTTTTACCTGACATGTTGTCTTGTGCAAAGTCACTTTGGATTGTGTCACTCCTGGTGAGTTGTATCACAGAATAAAGCAAGACTGATGCAGCCTGACATCACATGCCACAATGTGATTTTTCAGCTATAATTCTGAGCTAATTTGTTTTTCTCTAAGCTGTAAATTCCTAAAACTCGAGCTTTCTGGGAAGAGGGAAGCAGTTTTGAATGAATTTCAGTCATTAAAAGTCAGTTTAATACAGGAGAAAATAAAGCTGTTTTCCCACTAGATTTCTTAGTTTCATATTTTATTTTCCATCTTAGTTACACATCTGCAAACTGAGTAAATACACTGCAGCCAAGGGTTTACAACTGTTAAAGCTGAGCAACTGATGCTAAGTGCAAGTCCTCAGAAGGAAACAGTGAAATCCACATTTAGCTACAAAGAATTCCAGCTTTGCAGAAATCTCAAAGTATTTCCTTAAAGAAAATGGAGGCCTAAGTTGTTCACAGAATAATGAGAAAGGAGGTGTAAACTGATTTTCTTTGTCCTTTAAGAGAGGTCTTTACATGAATGTCAGAAAAAGTGGATGGTTAAATTCCTCAGCTCCTAAATACTGTAGCAAAATCAAATTACTTCACTAATTAAATGTTGTCCTCCATTCTAAAAAATAACTGTATTGCTGAAAATCTTTGTTCAGAGAGCAATTCTGATAATAGAATCTGTGTAGTTAGCACAAACTGTTTTATTTACTATCAACTTAATGCATATGTGTTTGTCCAGAAATGAGAAGATACATCAACAGAAAATCCTGGAATAGGTTGTGGTGGGATTTCAGGGCTAAAAAATTAAGACCTTTTCAACTGTCTAAAGAGCTAGGTCTCAAGTAGGGCACTGTAGGGTAACAGAGCTTCCATTAAAGTAACAAGAAATAAGTAAAGCTCTGTACCAATTTATATCTTTTGGTTATAATAGATTCTATGTCTTTGGTTAGTGTTTGAAAAGGATATGTGGCCTTGACTTTCTATTTCCATTTTTTTATACTGATATAACTGGGAAAACTTGCCTCTGAAATCACGGCATACCAGACAATTGAGTAAATAAATCCTAGAAAATATCTATTGACAATTTCGTTGTGTTGTTTATATAAATACATGCGTTTCCTCTTAGTCATGGCAGTTTTCCTCCAGAGCTCAGTGTATTAATCTATGTGATTTGCAGTGCTTAGTTTTGAAACTTCCCTAAAACTTCAAAACTTGAAAAAAAATCAGAACATTGCCAAGTTATAGGAGAAAAGGAGTTTTTATCCCAGACAAATGTAAGCACTGTGATTATTTTGAGTGTTGGCATAAGTAAACAGCAAAAAAATCTTCACTCTCCCCCCTTCTGCTCGGGAAGGATTAAAGTCCATAGTAGGATGTGCTTTAAAAGCTACTTTCATGCATTTTAATCAAACAAAATAGGTTATCACTTTAGAAATGGGCTGACAAAGGCTTACAAGGACAAATGTATTGTGTCTCCTACATCTTCTCTTGGCAGTGACTGCTGGAGCTGCCAGGAGAAAATGGATTGAGAGGAGTGAGGAAAAGGAAAAGTGTGCAAAGATGACTCATTTATTGCTTTACACAGCTGTTCTAGGTTGCTCTTTCTGTTTTCAGGTGATTTCAAAATACATCAGATGTGTATGGTTTGATGATTAGAAAACTTAGAATAAGTGCCATGGTGAAATTCTCATGGTGGTATGAAGTTAGAGGCTCCTAGAGTAGATATAATTTTAAAAAAGGCAACGCAGCCCCTCTATCTTTGTCTATATATAACCTCATATATCTAAAATCATCACATTTGATACTGCCACACATTTACTTTAGCTTTAAAGAACAAAAATGTTGATGCTGGTCTACAAAAAATAGTGGCATGTATAAGCAATCTAATAACAAAGAGTGGGCTGTGGTACGAGAACCTGTGTGTAGGGCTTTCCTAGGGAAAAACCTGGATTTCAGACCATTTTATAGAGGTCACAGTGAAGTCTGTACTTATGGGTCATTACAGAGATAAAGAATTTTCCATTAATATAAAAAACCACAATTTGTTTGCGGTCAAAATAAATATTATAGGTTTATATATATGTAAGACTCTGGGTGAAGCCTTGAATATGGCAGATCTCTCTTTTGATGTGGCAAAGGATCCTTTTTCTCATATTCTCTTTTGTCTCTCATCCAGTGGCAGTTTCTGCTGTAACCGTGAGCTTTCTGTAACATGTAACCATGTGAAATTTTGATGACTCCATGCTTGATGTTCTGCTTGAGTCGGATTAAAAGACTGTTTAATCCTGAGCCACAGTTTATGCAGCATCCACCTCTGTTAGCAACACCTCGTGATGCTCCACGAGAGTGAGTACATGAAAATTTTCCATTCAGGTTGGATGTTCAGTTTCCCTCTCCTGTAGATGTCACAATGCCAGGTCTGGTGTGAACAGCTGAGCACGTACTTTGCTTTATGGCTTACTTGGAAAGAACCTGCTTGCAGCTCAGTCTGGGGATTATTAGCTCAGCCTATACCAGCTTCATTTTTTTGCTTCAACAGCTCCACAGTTCAGTCTCTGGTATGTCAGCAGATATGTGACAGCTGTCACAAATATGCCAGGTTTAAGATAAGATACCTATTTTCAGATCTGCTAACAGCCAGGTGCTGGAATTTGAAGTAGTTCAGATTTCTAGTAAAGCAGGTAACGTGTCTGAAATTATTTGCATTTTCCCCCAAAACAGCAGATTTTCTATTGGAAAAATCTCCTGAATTCAGTTTATTGGAGTGTGACCACTTGAGTCCCTCTTTATAAGTAAAGGTTTTTCTTTGCCCTGTATTTTCACTCCAAAGATCACTAAAATTGCTGCTTCAAATACACCCTCTAGGAAATCAATAACAAATCAAGTTAGACTCAGTGAGATTTGTTGATGTAACTGAGCGACGCTGCCAAAAATCTCCAAGAATAAGTTGTTGATATCAGGATGGGAGCAGATCTATCCTGAGGGTGTCCAGGCTGCTTTAATACCTTCTCTTACATCATTAGGTCCTGTGAGAGCTGCCTCATCCTTGGCTCCCTGCGATGTTCCGTGGCTGTACCTGCTGCTGTTTAATGAGATTTAGGTCAAGCATGTGAGGTACCACATGAGAATATTTTCATCTTGTGCTTTATATAGTTCTAACTACACCTGGAGAATTATTTCATGCTTGGATTGGTTGTTATGGATCAGATTACAAAATATTTACTTTCATTTTACTGGATGGTCTTCGTGGCTGTTGGTGGCCTGCAGGTTGTTAGAAGTTGGAGAGGTAACAGGTGCATGCACCAGAAAATCACTGAATATTTGTACACTGAGTTGATATCCTCAGCAGAGAAACTAAGAACCAAATTGACAGCAAAAAAGAAGATGTTTTCAGGAGTCAATTCAGAGCAATGAAATAATCTGCCAGTCTATGGCAGTCTTCCAGGGTCGGCAGAGAACTGCATCAGCAGTTTGGGCGAGGAAAGCTCACCTTGGCATGTCAGAGCTGTGCAGTTCTGTACGACTGGGGAGTTTTGGAGGCTGTGTTATTTTCATTAGTGCTGTAGTTCATTTAACAGAGGTCACAATTTTTTTAAATTTATAGCTGTCAGTTGGCAAGGTAAATCTGCATTTTTCCTTATTCATATGAGGAAATACATGAATTTACCTTATTAATATTTCAGTGTACTGTATCTTAATGTACTTGTTCAGAGAAAAGATTTAAGCAAGAATATGTTCCTCTAATGAGTCCATCTATACACTAAGTACTGCAAAACATCTGCGATTTAATTAGTGCATGTTTTCCAAAATTTGTCCAGTTCAGAACTTTGAATTTCCAGGGGAAAGTGATCTTGTAATTCAAAGGTCCTTCATATTTGCCACATTAAAAGTGAGATACTGCTCCATTTGTTGCTGAGTTGTGTTTTTTCTCAAGGATGGCACCACTGAATTTTCTTGGAGAAAATTCCATTTTTTCAGAGTGGGGTGGAGGGTGTAGCTCAGCACATCCCGGCTCCTGCTGGTCACGGGAAGCCATAAAAATACAGATTTTTCCTCCTTCTTCAATCAATTCCATCCGAGATCCAGGCTGGGGGAAAACCCAGACTAGATTGTTCCCAGAATACGGAATGAGGGAAAACCCAGACTGAAGATGATAGTGCCAGCGACCTCTCTGACTCAGAAAGGATTCCCATTCCCCCCTCTCCCTGCACACCACCAGAACTCATCCTCGGAGCTGAAGAAATCGACCCAGTTTGCTTGGAACACGTCCCTGAAATGGGATTTAAAGAATCTGAATATTACTACCCCGACTTCCTCCCACCCCTTTCAACTCGTGGGACCTGAAGCAGCTGGCCAGCTTTGTCCATGTGGAAGGGAAAGTGGATTTCCGCCCCAAGCCCACGGATCTGTGGAGAAATACATCGAGCGCCTGCTGCAGCTCATAAACAAATCAGAAATTCCATGCTGGCATTTTGGTTTAAAAATACATTTTTGGGGAGATCAGAACCAGCTCTTAATGATTTAACAAACAGGAGTGAAACAACCCAAAATTCCCAAAGTGTGTAATTTTCCAGGCACAGTTTGACAGGCTCCCAGTAATTGCTACATGTTCTCTGCACAATAAATACCAGCCTTGGAGTCACGCTGTTACTTCTGTTTGGAATGAAATAATATCAGCTCTGATAAACGGTACTTGATGACATCTTTACGTTCAGCTGATAACATCTCTTGGTCTTTGGTTGTGGGAATAGCCAATCCTCCATGGAAGTCACAAGCTCTAAACTGCAGTATCTGCTGTGATTCTTTCATTAATAGCATAACTCACCTCAGGAATTCAACACCCCCGAGACCAGAAAACTTTTACCTGGGGCCCAGTCACAGTACGTGACTGTTGTCTCTGTATGGGTGAAGTCTGTCTGACAGCATCGCCTGATTTAGCCTCATCAAGTGTCATATCCCCTCAGGCATGAAAAAACATGCATTTAGAATCTCGTGAACATACATAACACTCTCTTTTTCCCTCTACAGTGTTCACTCACACTAAAGAGATCTTATGAGACCCTCTGTACTTTAAACTGTTTGACATCACAGACAGAAAATATGAAGTTTGTGGGTGAAGTACCTGCACAGAGTAGTTCAGGTTCACTTCTTGCAATTATGTTTCTTTGCTGTCTCTAGCAAATCCCTTGGTCTTTCTGCATCTCTATATTTTCTAATACATAGTGTGTATTTAAAAGAAGTAATCTTCCCAATATTCTTAAGTTCCGTGTTTCTCTGTGAATTTCTGATTTAATGAGAAACACTATGAGAAATTTATGGAGCAAAACTTTAATGTGCAGTTACCTAAATGCACGTTTCAGTTGTATTTCCCAGCACCCTGGATCATGACAACTTTCAGTTTGTTACTGACCACTGATAGACATCTCTTCTATTCCTGATCTCTGTGGTGCCAGGACCTGAATGAAGAGCAGGCTCTCTTTTAGTCTGTGGGATGTGAAAAACACCTCCTTAGAGGCTCTGCCTTGCCCCATCCCGGTGTGTGTTGGGTTGAATTCCACCATTGCCAAGCCAAGCACAGCTCCTCACTGGCTCTGTTTGGAGCACTTCAGGGGCCAGTCAGACTTAAGGGGTTCAGGAAAACTTGCCACTGCCCTACATCAGAGAAAGATTCTCCCATTTATTTGGGGGCACATGAATCCATCAGATCAAAGCATTACCTGTGTATTTGGCTGGTTAAGCAATGCCTTCCTGCTTCAGCACGAGGGACATTTCCCCTCTGCTTCCCTTGGGAGGTCAGTGAGCATGGCTCAGCATAAAGTATCTTCATCCATGGAGTTTTACATTTCAGAGCCGTCTGTGTGTGAGCAGGATGGTGATTGTTCATTTTAGGGTCACACTGGGCTGGGGTGAACATGTTCCTCCTAAGGACTATTAATAACATCTATCAGATGGCTCTCAAAAAACTGAAATGATGAAAACTGGCAACAGTCATCACTCCTTCCTAAATTTATGTGCAGTAAAATAATTCCGTCTCAGCCTTTGTGTTCTTGGTGCGTTCTGCCAAGGTTAAATAGTTTGCTAAAAAGGAAAAGAAGCCTCAAATCGCACTGGAGATATCAAAGCAGTAGAAAGATGTTCATCCCTTTTCTCTTGCTCTGAGTCATACAGACTGACTGTTCAATAATAGCCTTTATTCTCTTCTAAAAGGTGTTCAGGACCTATGGAAATGATTTCTCATAATCTTGTCTTTTGTTTCCCTTTGCTTGTTTATATTGGCAGGCTTTAATTTATTAATTGGAAAACTGTCAACATTTGTTAATGTAATATTTGAAACAAACATATAAATAATCTTAATAAGTTTGGATAAATGGGCTTAGTAATTATTTTTTTCTTTGAAAGTTTAATTAGAAAGGGATTTATAGAAGAGTTTCTACTATCTGCCTGTAATAGTAAGACTTTGAATACAGGTTGTGTTCTCTCCTTGGTAATTTTGAATATTTATGACAACTCTCTGGTATCCTGATAAAGCTTTTCTAGCACAACCTAAATCATCACAGCTCTGTCTCATACGGGCCTCAGACACTTCTTGATTTGCTGATATGCAAATGCCAAAATATTGCTTTAATCTACCTGTGTAGCAAAGCTCTGTTATTTCTACTCTAGAATAAGCCATGTCCAGCCTTTTGGAATGGCACCTCGCCATCAATGGTTGGAGATATTTAAGGAACGTGTTTCTATCCTGGCTGAGATACAAATTTGCCTACCCTTGGAAAGGAGGATATGGATTCAGCACTTGCAGAGCTGGCAGCCTGGCACATGCTCAGAAATCAGGTCATTCTCCATTCGAATGTTAATATTTGCACCAGCAATTCATGTGCAGATGGAGGTACAATTTGTACCCCTAAAAACAAAGCCCAGAATTTGAAATTGTGCATTTTATATGCAAGCAATTATTCTTTATCATATCTCATCTATCCCTGGTGATACACTGGGAAAAGGAGTAAAAAGGCACTGCAAATTGTTTAGATCACTTCTGAATAATGCTTCAAACAGGTTTAGGTGAACAAGGTAAAAACCTATCATTCTGCAGAGTATTTGTATGGTCAGATGCTGATCATTCTCAAATTCTGGATGAAAGAGTATTTCCGTATTTTCTTACAAAATTATCTTTTTCTGGCTTTTAGAATTGTGTATTCTCTGCTATACAATTGGTCCATCTTCTTGGCTTCTTCATTCAGCTTTTGGGAACCTGTCCAGCTCTGATTCAGACATCTTTGTGATTTTATACAGCGAATATTTCCCTTGAAGCCAAAGGGAAATTCCACCATTTCATAAAACAAGGCATATGCATAACCCCCTGCAAGTTTGTGGCCTTGATCCCGGAGATGATTTCCAGCTTCAGCTGGGTCATGGAGGTTTATAATGACTGCAAATAATGTTTTCTTTACTGGGAAAAGGATTTTTCCACCTTCTGGGGATCTACCTCTCTTTAAAACATGGAAAACCAAAAGATACCAGGACCACCTTTCAGATAATGCTGTCCTCGACGTGCTGTGAGAGAGCAGCAGGGTGATAGTTACAGCTGATAACTGCATAAAAGTTGTTTAAATTCTCTCTGAGACCATCATAATTCCTTGAATAACAGTTGAAGTCCGTGTTTCTCAAACATTTGGAGTCAGAGGACTGGCTAAACTTTTGTAAGAGTATTGCAAAAAAAGTCAAATAGCTGCAGATGATGCTGGCTTGTTGGCACTGTGCTTTCCGTCCATAAGCTAAAATTCAAACATCCATTTATTGCTTGAATTTTGTCCCATTCTTTTTCCTTGCTTGCTTGTGGGAGTTATAAAGTGAAAAGCCAAAAAACCCAGGGCTTTGTGGATCAATTCTGATTTCTTACAGGATGTCACTGAGGTCCAGACAAGGAACACTGGCTTGCTTTGCTTTTTTTTTCCCCTGTGATTTTATAGTTCTGAAGAAAATCATTAGTTGCTGGGCTTTGCCTAAAATACAGGCTGAAGCCACACAAGCCGGGCAAGGTATTTGTTTTCACCTGTTCCAGGATGAAGAGTATTGTGTTTCCAGTCTGACCTGCCTCAGGAACCAGATTCTATTATGTACCAAGTGTCAAATTCTGCTGACACCAAAAAGAGTTTAGATCTCCCTGCACCTTCCCATACCCAGCCCAGGGTTTTTAAGCCTCTGTGCAGACCTCAGTCTATCTCTCTGTTTGATGACTGCTCCTAACAACTTACAGCATCTGCTACAAGTTTTTAGCAAGTGAGTGAAAGCGCTGGAGACAGAAAAAGGAGGCTTAAAATCCACCTCTCTCACAGGAAGCGGATCCTTTCAGGTTTGAGATAAATGGCAGCTGCAGTGAAACCTCCACAAAAGCTGCAGCTTAATGAGAATCCATCAGGCAGAGCTGCTTACTAACACCCAGCTCCAGCCATTCAAGGAGAAAGGTGGGAATAGACTGAGTAACAATCGTGGTATCAGCCTCTGCCTGGGAAGAGATAAAAAAGAAAGCCTGAGCACAAGATTTCTTAAACTCCTCGAGTAAGGAGACCAACACGCTGGCAGGAAAATTCTACTTGTTCTATTGATTTTGTTCACAAGACCCATTCAGTTAATTTAACCCTGCAAAGAACTTGGAGTGGCACGAAAAACAACCACAGAACACTTTGAGAGTGGTTGTTTTGCTGAGGCAAAACATGAAGGTTGGATCCTGGTCTTGCTAGGAAAAAGCCAGGTCAGTTTGACATAATCTGCTTGATATTATCCCTGTACTTCAAAAGAATGAAATATTGTTTTCCTGACAGAAAAAATATAGCAGCAAAACAAGGCATTTTTATCTAATGACAATAACAGAAGACCAAGGACAGAGACAAATTTGTGCTTTGAGTTGATCTTGGTGAAAATGTGTTCAACATCGATATGAGAAAACTTCCTCAGTGAAGGCTTTTACTGCACGGTTCTTCCATCTGCTAAGTGGTAATCATGATATGCATAATACTGAAAGGTTATAATTGAAAATGTCTTTGGATCATCACTGGTGGCAAAATTTGTTTGAGAGTTATGGGGTTAATCTAATAATGCCTATAAGGAAAGCATGAAACCACATTAGAGACAAAGCTGTGATCACCTCCCTTCCCCACAAAAGAAGGGATGAATATAAACATTTTCTGAGTTTCTTTCATGGTAGATTAGGAAATAAACCATCATGCATGCTAAATATTTAAGAATGGGACTAAATTAAATTTCTGAAACAGAGGAGGCAAAATACTGTATGGCCAATAGCAGATATTTTAGAAATCTAATTTCTTGAAGCAAGATAAATGCACAAACAAGTGTTCTGCTTAACCTTATTAAGCATCTTACTACATTTTCCTTCTGGTATTTTTTGGCTATGTTTTCTAACAATCAGTAGTAATTTGGGCTGTGCCCACTGCTTGTGTTTTCAAGTTGAGACATCTCAGGAAAACATCTTTTTTTAAAAAGAATTTGCACGGTGTGTGGTGGGTTTGTCCTCAGCTACTTGTATTATTATTATTACAGTATCTTTTATTAACATGTTTAATGCACTTCTGTGATCTCTTGTGGGCAATCACTTGGATCTTACAGGGGTATCAGCCATTTGTGGCCCTCCTTTAAAATTTCTCCTGGCTGCTGTTCTGTTGCTGAAAATTAATCCAGCACAAAAGGCAACTGTAGACATTCTTCAGCGAATATCAACAACATTCTCTTGCTAGTCCTTCTTCTGAGCTGAGCCACCGAAACTCAATCTCCCCCTTAACCTTCTCCTTTGCAAGAATACAGTAGCCTAAATTGTATTATTTTGTCCCTGTGCAGTGTAGTGTTGGTACCTCTTGTCAAAGGGCACCCACAAAAATGTTCCTCTTTAGCTTGTAATAAATCCTTTGTCCTCAGGATGTGTGTACTTGCAGACAAGGCAGAAGAGGAAAGGCTTTTGAGTATCTCTCTTATCCTTTAAACAGAAATTTCCCCCGATATTAAGATGCAGTTCCTGGAGACAAAATCTCTGAGTGTGCTTAGGGGAAGTACTTGTACATGTTTTTGAAAAGTATGAAGAAAGAAATTGAATGACGTTGACCTAAAACTGCTCTCTCTACGACTGGGGGGGG
>VZTE01002519.1:1781842-1808157 GCA_013397775.1 Eulacestoma nigropectus
TTGTTGTTGAATTCAGTGGGTTTTGAGTTAAACCAAAACAGAGTCTTTTGAAAATCTGGCTTAGAACTTCATTTCATGATGTGGATTTAGCTGGGCTATTGACTTCAGAGAGCTGTGTCGTGAGAGCCTTGTTGTGGATGCTTCATCTCTCCAGAACACATTCTCCAAGTGACTTCTGTTCCAAAGGCAAGCAAAGAAGTATTTATTAAAATCCCTGATGCATTATCTGTAAAAAGGAGTGGTTTTCCCCTTATGCAGCTGCCACTCTGACCGAAGCAGATCAGGCAGCCGAAAGCTGCCAGAGCCCCGGGACACTTTGGGATCCAGCAGGGCTTGTCCCACACACACCTCAGGGGGACAGGGATTCAGACAAGGGATGGATCAGTGTGGCCACGTTGCCTGGAGAACGTGCCTCCTGTATTCTCCTTCAGCTCCCATTTGTGGCAGGAAGATTCTGGGACTGTTTGCTGGTCACTTTTTTCAGGAGCTCACCCGGAGATTTAAAGCCTTCCTTAAATGCCTCTATTTTGGAAAATCATGGCCCTCAGTGTTTTTCTTTTGTTTTTTTTTTTTTTTTTTTTTTTTTTTTTTTTTTTTTTTTTCTGGAATCACAGAACTGAGGATAGAACCCATGTCTGCTGAGCCATGGAATAAAATTTATATCCATTTGAAGGGCTAATATAACAAGGTCATGAGAGTCCCCTGAGAAATTTTGAGTGTATCCTCCAATCACTCTGAAATTAAGACACGACAGTTGAGCAACTTGGACAAAGTGACTGGGCTTGCTGGAGCTGTGACTTGAAGGATGGGGAAATTCACAGCTGGTAACAATAGGTTTTTCTAGCCAAGGAGAAAAGATGACAGCTGAAAGATTCGTCCTTTAAGCATGACATAGCTTTTCAATAAAAATATTGGTGTCTCAGCCGGGTGAGGTGAAAGGGTTGGAATAATTTCACTAACACCCTTGTGCCTCCTGTTACCACAGTGTGAGCTTAAGGTTTTAATGTTATTTATTGGTGAGTCATGACATGTGCCCCTGATGCTTTAAAAAAAAATCAAGATAAGTATTCCTGTCCTCTAGAACTTATAATGCAAATTAATGATATTTTTTCGGTACCAGATGAAGGGAATCATAGTGGAAAGGTTATCAGAGTCTAGAGAAATGGTCATTTTGCACCCCTAGATGTCAGAGAGCACGAAAGTTATAGATGAGTGTAGAATAAAGCCCAGTTTGGGGGTATTATCAGCCTGAAATCAATCAGATAGAATTTCCTATGAAACATCTGTGTATTTGAGTGAGTTTCTTCTTACACGTGACATTTTCTAAAGAGCACCAGACTTCCCTTTCTGCAGATTATAAAGGAATGTTTTAAGGACCCATCACTTTATTTGAAATCACATGCGCTAGAGATACTAAAATAATGAAGAAATATGGATTCTTGAACTAATTTGGGAACTGTGGGTCTCTTTCTTGGCGTATTCCTGGGTGAGGTGCAACCACTCTGCACTCCAAATATGTCTTGTAATTCCCACCTGCTTCTCTGTAGATATTTTTATTTAGGAGGAAACAATACTCTAAGGAAAAGACCTTAATGAAGCTACTCATGCTTTTCTCCTGAACTCAAATGTGTGAGGACAATTGTTCAGAAGTTAAATAATCTCCAGCAATTGTGACACATGAATTATATGATTTTTGTAATGGCTGTGCTAATCTTTTTCATTTTTATATGGAAGACATTTGTTTTAGCCTTAATCTAATTTTTTTTTCCATGGACTCTGCCCTTTTTAATATTTAAACATCTGAAAAAGAAATAGTCTTTTCGAGCTAATTGATAATCTAAGTAGTTTGGTCATAAAAAATAAACTGAAGCTAGCGGGCAGTTTTCAGCTTTTTCATACCCTCTATTTCATCTCAAATCTCTTAATTACAGGACCTCATCATAAAATATCCCTAACAGAGTAAGCCAATTAATTTTATACAGCAGCATAAAAACTACACAATGTGATGAATTAGGGTATTTGCCCTGCTGCAAACTTGCACATGAACCTGGCACCTTGGTCCTGATAAACCTGAGGTTTCCAATATATCCACTGGGGTTTGAGCTATTTCTTTTGTCTTATAATGCTGTGGGGAAATGACTCGGTGCTCAACAAAGTAGCAACATTACAAAAGCAAAAAAAAAAAACCCACCCTAAAATGTCATTTTCTCAAAGATCTGTGCTTTTCTAGTACAATAACTGCATGAGTTGAATGGGAATTTGTGACTAAAACAGCAAGAAGAACACAGTGCATGTCTGAAATTTTAGGGGAAATGCCTTGAAGCTGGGTGAATATTGATGGTAATACTAATAGGTAAATATTTCTAATATGAAAATGAGAGATGGGAGAGGAAAACAGCATGAAATTCAACTTCTTACTACTATAGTAATCTGGGAAAGTTCAGATCTGGGGCTTGACACAAATTTCTCAGCTTTGACCCCTTGTAATTAAAATGTCATCTCACGTAACTGAGGCTGACAATGGAGTGCGTCTGGGTTGAACTCTCTGAGCTCTGGTCCTTCCTCACACTGAATGCTCTGAGCGGATTCCACCTCATTGCTCAAGAAATCTCTCTTACCCAGACCCTGTGTAACCCTTGGGTGGCTCCTCTGTAGGAGGGGACAGGGGACACTACAAAGAAAAGCTCCAAGCCCTCTGAGCGTCGCAGAGCTGCCGCTTCCTAAGGACCTAGGAAAGGGTGGGTGGACAAATGATGTCTCAGTGTTCAGGATGAGCCATTGCCTGCAGAATGAGACCTTGAAATCTGTCCAGCATCACTGCCTGGCTCAGCCACAGCCCAAAGTTACACCCCCCAAAGTTAAACCCCATTGCCCCCAGTAATTTTGTGCAGTCACCACTTCTGTGTTCTGTTTCTGTGATAAACACCGTAACAAATACTGATGGTGAGGAAGAGGCTCATCTTACGCATATCTGTGCTAAAGGGTATTTTTACTGTTTCTCTAATAAACACAAATATGTGTCTATGCACTCTCAGACATCTATATTTTAATTAATCCCTGCTCCCGAGTTTAATTACAACCTATTCTATCTCCAGAGTGTGGCTTATAGCACAGAGATAAACTGATACTTTGTCAGGGTACCCAAACATCTTCAGGAAATTTTAAAGCAAGTGGCACACAGTGTGAGGTTTTATGACTCAGCCATTCCTACCAAATTACAAAGGGAACAACATATATACCTCTCTCTAGACTTGAGTATGCTAATGATTAACTGAGAATATTTTCTGAGTGATTTGTTACATTAAAAAGCACTAAAATTACTTATGCCAATAAGTATGCTATAGTTAAACTCTATGTATTATTTAAACAGTTTGGTTACTGCTAGCATGATTTATAAATTCAATATAAAAATGCTCAGATTTTTCACCGGTTATATTATTAGTCTCTTGATAAAAATTCCTTGCTTTTCTTCCATCTCAAGGGAACTTAATTTAAATATGAATAATGGAAAGAAAGCCCACTTCCAGAAATTTAAGCTAATCGTGCCTTTTAAGGCAGAGAAACCTTGGATTGAATTTTGGAGCTAGCATAAAAGAATGAAATGGTAACAAATTGTCTTATAACTTGATGCGTGATAAAATGCTGTACGTGTTTGATGCAGCATTTGTGTTTTGAAAGTCAGATACGTATCTCAGTAAAATATATTTATGAACATGCTAATAGCTGATAATTAGTGAAAAAAGGTATAAATTGACAAATCTCAGAGGGGCAAAAAAGCCTTTAAGTTATTTGCAATTTTTTTCCAGTCACATATTCCAGTAATACTGAATTGAAAGGAAGTGCAAACACGTGGTGGTGAGAAAGGAGATTCATTATTTTTGGATAGCTGAAGCTTTGGGGACATTTTATTGTGGGGAAACTGTCGGAGCCCATCACTGCCAAGGGAAGGGAGGCATGATGGTATTTGTGTGCTATCTCAGTGGAAATGGTGCACCTCAGATTTAGGGCAGTTTGTCATCAGAATCAGCTACTGAGGCTTTTCTTACAAAGTCTCTTTGTCTTCAGAAGTTCTGCATGAAAGGACTTCAGGATCTTAAGGAAGACAGCCTTCAGTTAAAGGGGAAAACAGCGAGCTGTAACTCAGTGCTGCCCCAGCAACACTGACAAGTCGCATTGCTTTGGGCACAAAGAAATTCTTTGGCCTTCTGGAGAAATTGGGTTATTGAGAGTCCTGACTAAACCCAGGGGTGCTACTGCATAATGATCTGTCACTACTGGGTTGGTTTGCAGGAAGGTCCTGATGTTTGGGAGGTCTCGGACAGAGGGTGGGCAGTCAGCAGCAGCACAAGTTGGCTTCTGAGTTCCATCAACCTGAGCCTGCTTTCCACCATCCAGCACCTCCCAAGGTCAGCAAGGTAACGAAAAACCAGCTGAACTTAAGGAAGGAGGAATGTAAGTAGAGAAAATTGTCTGTAGTAGAGCCTTCATGCTGGCTTTGATACCAGACTCTTTCAAAAGGAGCCGTGTGAAGCACATGCTGGAACTGACGCTGCTTTTCGTATTCAGCGTACAGATCTTTGTACCCAAAGCTGTTTAACTCTGGTCAGAACATATTTACGTTTGCAAGTCCTGGTTTCTTTTGATCTTTACCATCTCCTTTTCTATTGCTTTAACATAATAAGTTGAATTGTTGGGATTTTCAGAGGTCAGCTTGAGGTACACCCTTTCCAAGAATTAAACATGTTTTGCTGAAATGAGAATTATTTGGTTTATTTTCACTGGAGCTTAAATCTGGCAAGTTCTACAAGCGAAGAAGAGTGTGATTGCTGGTCCCATGTGTGGATGCACTAAAACAAACGTCAATAGTGGTTTAAAGAGAGTGCAGGAAAATACCCAATGGGTTAATTAGGCAAGTTCCATAGCAAGTTTCAAATTAGGCTCAATGGGTCATGGAAAAATCGTTTTTGTTTATCCAAAACCAGAAGTGGGATTCAAATCTTGATTGTGAGTTTCAAGTAAGCGTTCAGGTTGCAAACAAATGACACATTATGAATAATTTAGGAAGGTCACTGACTGTTCTGGCTATGCCTTGAATCCTCTCTGCAGTCCTGCTGCCTGCTACATTGGCTTTAGTTTACAAACATTATTGGCACTTTGGTATCTCAAGCTTCTCTTTTTTTCCCCTTCTTCTCCCTCTCCAGGATGTCTCATGCTTTTGTGAAGGTTTGGCACATGTCCACTGTCCAATCCTCACAGATGTTGCCCATGTATTTCCACAGCTGGGTAATAACATCCCTCAGGGTGGCAACCTGAAAATTTATCTGCTGCTGCCAAAGTTGTCTCGTTCCTCGCTCAGGGCTGGAAATGTGACATCCTGTGTCTCCCTTCTTTTGCCTTTGTTTCCTCATTTCTAAAGGACATGGCACTTGTTAAGAGAATGCTGGTTAAAGGAAGTTAGAAATCACTATTAATGAGCCTTCTGTATATGCAAATTCTGAAATGACAGCTTATTCTCTGGTATAATTAGCAGTATTGTTTCTGCTACTATGGATAAGGTTTTGTCAGTTCTCTTATCCAGTAAAATTTCTGGTGGAGCTTAAACCCCAGGAAATGGATCAATTTATGAGGAAGCTCTGTTTCTACACATTCAGTCAAGAATAAGATACTTCATCAAATTCTGTTTAAACGACATTCAGTTATTTTCCATTAGAAGAGGGTAAAAGAATACTTTGCTTACCAATCTATCAGTATATATTTTTTAGTTTTCTAACAGAAAAATTTCTGTTCCTATTAGAAAGTATTTGGCCGTTATTTTTTAGCAGCTATTAGTACATTGTAAAAGACTGAAGAAGTAAATGGCTGTGACATTGTAGGTCATAGACTTATTCTAGGTACAGAGAAAATATTCTGTAACCTGTTCCCTGTGTTTACCCTTAAACATTTATCCTCCCTGAGTGCCAAATTCAAACATTAGTCTGGGGCTGTTACATCCTTCCGGCAGCCTCAGAATCTGAACCCTCTGGCTGCATTTTCTGCTTGTAAATCCTGTCACTTAATCTTGCCTAACTGAGCAGTGAAGTCAGAGTCCTTCATTAGCATACAACAGATCCTGGGATGAGGATGATTTGTGCAGCAGCGCTCTCAGATGAGCTATTGATGATCCCCAGTGAGATCCCAGCAGAGGGAATCACTCTGATTTAAGATCATAATTCAACAACTGCTCCTCTCAGCTACGATTTTTATGTTTAAAAGAATGACAACTTGCTCTGGTGGTCCAGAAGCTTCCCAGCAGAGGGGTGGGTCCCATCTTCCATTGCAGAGCTGTCTCAGGAAAACTGAGCCATAAAATAGGTTTAATTTCTTGGGTTTTGCCTTAAAAATTTTGGGCTAGGTGGCACAAAGCACCTGTTCTGTTTGCCCTCAGCACATGTGTTACCCTCCTTTGGGAAAGCTGTGCCCGGATCAAGTAGGGCATTTTGGAAGCAGCAGATAATCTGGGAGTTGTAGATGATGGGTGGCTCCAGCCGATGGAGGTGGAAGAAGGGAAGGGAAGTTACAGCCCCAGCGTTCACGGGGATGGAAGGAGAAGTGTCCCAGAGACCCCACAGGACCAAGCACCAGCTCTTGAAGTGAGAAATTCCCCCTAAGAACACGGCTGGGAGGGAAATTGCTGCTTATGACCTTTTTTATATCTCTTCTGGTTTGCTTTCTAGTTTTCTGTTCCAGAAGTGTAATCAGCCTGGTTTGCATCCTGAAAATAAACAAGCTTTGGTTTGCTACCAGTAAGGAAAATGTCTCCCTAGATCCACCTCAAAGCCCTGGCTGACTCTGGGAAGCAGCAGTTGCTGGGTTGCTTTAGGGACTGTAAACAGAGGCCGTGGGATCTGGATAATGGGGAACAACCATACATAGATTTCTGTTTAATATTTTCTGCTGGTATAATTTTCATTCAAAATTGAATATTTTGTTTGGCTTCAAACATTCCATGGGCAACTAAGGATTTGTTTTGTGGCACTTGGCAAGGAGCAAAGAATCTAAATTCATGGAATGAGTTGAACCGATGAAATGCCTTTTAAAGTGAATTTCTTTCTCACCAAAATAAATTCACCCTGTTGTTGTCACCACTTACATGGACTTCACTCCCTCACCTTTTCTTTACACAGACAGACACCTCTTACAGCCTTGAAAGCAAAACATGGATCAATGCTGTTTTCAGAACAACAGTTAAACTCTTTCAGCTGATGTGTCACTCCAGAAGGTGCCATTTCAGATGTGATTAAACAAAGGAGTCAAACATGCTACAGTACATTAAGTTTGAGCCAGTCTTTGGGGATCTGTTGAGTGATAGCGAAAAAGAATTTAGCAAATCACACAGGGATTCAGGATGCTGGTGGTTCTACACGATGTCTTGGGCTGTTTTCATTAATCGCTTTGTGCACTTGTGGTCTTTTTTGTTTTTGAAGCTTGTTGTATTTATCAAGTAATGTAGCAAACAGGCTGTATTAGTGGCTGTTTAGTGGAAATAAATAACCATATGTTTGTGAGCAGTCCTTTGGCTACTTGCCATGTCCAAATTATTATGAACAACCAATGCTTTGTAAGATGCCACATGGTCCCTGCTCTAAACGTCTCAGATTAATTTGATCACTTAGTGCGTGGCTTTTGATAAAGTAGAGTAATATGGGAACTACAAAAAATAGTAATGGTAGATTTTTCTTGCTTTAATTATTGATTTCAGGTCCATAAGTATTTATATGATTTGGGAGAATTCCTGGTTTGACTTTTAAGTTGCCAGACATGTTTTCTTTTCTTTCCAAACAGTATAAATATTGACTATAATGTCAGTGGGTGAAGTTAAATGTTAGTGGGAAGAGCCAGCAGGAGAGAGAGGGATGGGGGTGGGGAGAAATCAAGAAATAGTTTAAGCATAGGTCTGGTTTTGAAGATTTATGAAGTCCACAAGCATATACAGGTGACTCCATGGACTCCACAACAGGATTTTATGGGGATCATACCTGAATTGTTGAGTGTTCACTTTTCTTCTGAATTAAGAAAGGCTACTCTCCATATTACATTTAATAAGTCCTCATATCTGGCATAACTCCCCATCTGCAACGAACTCTAAACACAAAAAATGTAGAAAAAAAATCTACACCATCCGCATTTGCAATATTTACGAACATATTCGGTGTTTCATCCTCTCTTCTCCCATCACTTATGTATAAAGTTTAGAAGAAGCAGTAACAGCAGCAGGTTGTGCTGTATTCACCTCGAATTCCCAGCCCTATTTTACACAAGCAGTGTTTTTAAGGATGTCAGTGCCTAAATATCCATGCCTGCAGATCCTCAACGTAGGGACACCTGAGAGGAGTGAAAGGTCTCTTGCACAGGCATTTCCATATTTCTCCAAACTCTGTGAGGGAAGGATAGTTTCTCTTCTACAGATGGACAAAAAAAAATTGTAAAATACTAAGCTGCTAAGGCCACATAGGGAGAGATTTAATAACTGGGTCCAGATCTCCTGCTCTGTTCCTTCACCAGGTAGCCAATCTTTCTTTCCAAAAACCTGCAAATGTGACTGTTTTGAGGATGTAGATTAGGCAGCACTTTACACTCCCTGCTTTTCACTGCCATTATGCTTTAAAAATATTCAGTTCAGTATTTATGAGTGTGTTTCTCCCCCTGAACTGCTGCATCTGGGACATTGGTGGAATTAGACCTCCAGTAACTGCAGATTTCAGTGTGGCTGTAACTATTTGCTGAGCATGGAAAATGATACAAAAATGAGACCTCTAGAATGATGCCAGGCTTCATTCCACTGTTATTAAATGAAGGTTCATTTTTATAGAGCAGTTTGCTCAATTTTACCCCATATTAGAGGAGATCAATGAAATAATATGATATTTGACTAGAAGGGACATCTGGAGTTGTACAGTAATGTTTGCTTTTCTTAGCAAACCGACTTTTCCAAAAAGACTTTGATCCTGTTCTTGTATCCACAGACTCTGAGGAGTCAGTGCCTCTCAGGTACTTCAAAGTCTAACCTGGTGACATTATGGTTTAATAAATATATAGCTTTCCACTTTCACTTCCACTGACAGAATACTCTTTTCACATTTCCTTTACCTAACTTTCAGTATGCCTTTCAGCACTGAGCTGGCCTGTAGCTGCTCCCATAACAAGAAAATTTGTTCTCCTAATTCCAGCCACACTGTCTCTCAGGCATCAATTCATCACTTAAATTTGTCGTAAGTGCGTTAAATAGAACACTGAAATTGTTCTTGTCAAATAATCTCCAAGAAGTATAGAGTATGACTCTGCTACATCCTTGGATTCTGCTCTGACATTTTACACTGTCAAAATAAAGCAGACGTTCCCCTCCTCCCCAGTAAAAATTCTTTAAGCCATTAAATTACATTATCATTTATACATATTTTTATCTGCTGTATTTGCATGGCTATAGTTATGGATCTGTCAGTATTTTCACTATAAACCCCTATTTCCAGGGATTTAGACAGTAATTCTGCCTTAATAATTTGCTCCAGGCTAAAGCTTAAAATGCAAAGTCTCAGGCTGAGAATAGTATTTTTTTTTTTTTTCACCATTTTGAAAAGCAAATCATTTTGCCTGGTCTTAAGTATGGGAACTGCAGCTGTGCCTTCAAGGAAGAGCTCCCTGGAGGGGGCTGGGGGTGTCCTCCCGGGCAGAAGATGAGCCTGCTCAGCTCTACCCTCAACTTCAGGGTATTAAATGCTTCAAGCAAGAGAAATCTTTCCTGCTCCTCCTGAAAAATACTGGGGTGTCTATGCAACAGCCCAAAGATTGACTGCAGCTTGCAAAGGTTTGTGCCAAATGGATTTAAAGTGGGGAGCTGCATAGTAACAGCAACAGCTCTGGCAGTGTAGAACTCAGCACAGGTTTTTGGGTGGTTTTGTAGGTTTTTTTTTTTTTCAACACTGTTCCCAGATAGCTTTTTCTGCAACTGCTGAAAACTTGGCTGTGCTTTGGTATTCAAGTGGAAGCAATCCCCACCTCTTGCCAGCTGCCATGGTAACAGTCTTGCCCTACTATTGAAAAATGAATGTTATCACCCCAAAATCATGAGTGCCTTTGAAACGATGAGATTTGAGGTCTCTCTTTAAAGATTTTTTTGGGGGAGATGACTTTATTTGCAGCTTTTAAGCATTTTAGTAATTTCAAACTTCTATTGAGAACATGCTTTTTGCTATGTGAGAAGCTGGTTTTATTTATTGTTATAATTAATAAATGAAGTCTGGATTAATCAGATTCTAGGACCTGTGATTTTAACAAAAATGTTTAAAAAAAATTGCAGGGCTCGAAGTAAAATTCTGATTTGGCACAGATGATTTAAATACTTTCTGACACTTTACACATAATTGCTGTTTAATTTCTCTCACTCTCCCTCCCCCCATTTTCTCCCTCTTGCAAAGTGCCACAGACACAAGAGGCTACATTTGAGTTCATTGCCAGAGAAATCAGATGGAGGGTGAACAAATTGATCACGGGAAGAGAAAGCAGCCATTATTCGCCTGATAATTTTTGGTAATCAGCAATAATGAGAACAGAAATAGAGTAAGTTCTTGCTAATTACATAATTTTTTTTGTGTGTGCAAAATGTTAATGTTTTCATGAGAGGCGGCAATCATTCAGAAGAAGAAAAGGGTGCATTTTCTTACAGTATTTGTTGCAGGTGGCTATTGTTTAAAGAGGTTTCTTTGTACATCTCATGCTTGTTAATTATGTAAAATGAGCTGCTATGATATCTAAGTGATCCTGGATTGCAGAAATTTCTGGAAAAAAATAATTTTGCTGTGAAGTTTAAAAAATGAGAATGAAGGTAATGAAATAACTGTGAGTAATAAGGAAATAAGATTAGAATTGACCTTGCTGCTATGAAGACTCCTCTCAGCTCTTGGGGATGGGGAGGAGAAAAATCAAAGATGTTAACCTTATTCTCTTTCTTCCCTTGCCTGCAGAAGGCCTCTTGGCACATACATCACATTTAATCTTATTTCTCCTTCTTGTATATATTGCATTAACCTCAGTTTGCATTTGGCTTGTTTTCTGCCCTTAAAAAATGATGTGTGGGGAGCTGTACCTTCCATTTGGCAGTCTCCAGCAATTCAGAGCTTAATTTTCACCAGAAAAATGACTTGGTCGGAGGGCAGGTCCGGTGGCCTCCAGGCTAACTTGCAATCGGTTTGGAAAATGCCCCACAGGCAGCAGTTGCCAAAGGGCTGGCAGTTCCTGGCAGCACCAGGCACCTGAGGAGCCTGGAACAAATCAGCTTCCAGGCCAGCTCGAGCCGTAGCACCATGTATGGAGTCTTGCCGTGTTCTGTGACTCTGTGCGGGATGAAGACGTTGTTTTAGGGAGATGCTGGTTTTAGGACTGCCCACGGTTGGCAAAGGTGCTGCACTTTCCAAGTAGGTGCAGCGGCAGTGGTTTGGGAAGTGGCTCTTTGGGCAAGCCAGAGACATCCCGCTCCCTTCCTCTTGTCTTTGGAGGCACTGCTGCTGTTGAATAATTTGCCGGTTCTCCAGGATTCTGTTAATTCTGTCTGAAGGCAGAGTCCTATGGGAAAACTTCCATGACCTGGTGTGTGCTGCTCTTACCCCTGAGCCCCGGCCCAAATGCTTGACCCTGTGGATCAGCAGGGAGCAAAGCAGACTTTGAAGCCTTCTTCCTATGCACAGTCTTGGAGAAGCCCCAAAATCCAAACCAAAGCCAAGCTGTGATGCCATTTAATAACAGAATCCAGGGTTGCACAAGGGCAGGAGAGATGCTTGTTCAATAACCTGCAAATGCACCACTGGAACAGCAGAGCTCAGTCCTACCAAGGAAAAGCCTGTGGTGGACTCTGAATTTTATTGGAAATCTCATGACAATTGGCTATGTTTTTCCTTAGAGCTCCTGCGCTCCAGTGAATGTATCTCTCTGATAATTGGGAAGATGTAAATTATCTCAGCCTTCTCTGCACCTCTCTTTTGTACTTAGTGCGTCCTGAAGCCAAGAATTTTGGCAGTAGGCAAAGATTTTGTCTTGCTATTTACTTGATTGTTTGATTGCAGCTTCTTGGCAACAGCTCACTCACTGAGAAAAAGATCCTTGATCTAGAAAGTGTGTGTATATATATATATGTATGTGTGTGTATATATAAATATATACACACACACGTATATGTGTGTATATATATATTTATTTATATATGTATATATAAAAATATTTTTTTTTCCTTCAAGATAAAAACATTCTAAAAGCAGAACTAAACAGAAGATTCAACAAAGTACCAGTCATGGAAATGCTTGGGGTTTGGTCTAAGAGATGGGAATATACTGCATTTGTGGTGGAGAAACCGGAGAAAACATGTTTGTATCACTCTATGTGTATTTAAAACCAGAAAACCATGAAAACTGACATCTCTACTTCCCTCTGCATTGTGACATTAAATGCAAATCTCAAGCTAGAAAAATATCATAAACAAATAATATTAGCTTTTCCTCAGTATTTGTAGTATATTTACATTTTTTCTAAACATTCCTACACCATGGAAATGTTGAGGCGTATTTTTTCTATACAGAAATACAGGGATATTTTTTTCTTTAAGCTAGGAAAGCGAGGACTTTCCAAGACAGATTTTAAATATTTAAGTATGTATTCTTCATGATTTTCTCTGTTATGCACATAAGAGCTTCTGCTGAGGCCAGTTATTATTGTGACAGTCCTTTTCATGAAAAGAAAAATTAAACCTGCCGCACTTCCCCCCTGAAAAACCCGTAAGGCTGAACTCTTGCTTTTCATACCTGCTGAGGTAATGGCATTTCAGAGTGCTTCAGCTTTCTTTAGTGTTGCATATTGATTAAGTTACTCAATATTTGACAACATGGAGCTTCTTTTCCCAAGATATTTGCCAGAGAAAATCTATGTTTTTCCATTTACGAGGAAAGGCATTAGACACGCTCCTCACTGTTTATTGTGTTCCTAATGACAAGGTGTGCAACCAGCACTGGGTGACTGAGCAGGGTGGGCTCTGCTGGTTCCTCACACTCAACAATTGCTGTCAAGTAAAGAAGCCACCATTTGAATAAAGCTATTTAATTCATGTTTCTCCTTAAATTATCCGCAGAATTTTCTTTGAAAAGCAAATCAACTTAGATAAAATGAAGATTTGATACATTTGTGTTGGGTTTGTGCATAGAAGAACATTTGGGTTTATTTCTTGCTGTAATTTCTCCCTTTTTCAATCTGAACAGGTTATTTGCTTCTGCCACCCTCCCCCCGATACCACTTTTCAAGAATTCGGTGGTCTCAAAGTCATTCTGTCAGTCAGCCCTGCTCACAAAAATCTGTAGGGTTGCATATTTCTATATATTTTTATTTCTTTTAAGAATTTCCAGAAAAATAGCTAATGACCATCCTCACTTTGTGAAGGACAGAAAAACTTCTGTCAGCGTTCCTCTGGCTGCTGGGGTGAAAACTATGTGAAGTAGCTGTATATGAACTGTTGCAGCAACTTGTAAATTATAGATGAGTGCTGTGATTCCACATTCTGTAGCAGTCAGGTGCTGCACATGATCCTTTCTTCCATCCCTGCCTATTCCCTGACAAAAAAAAAGATGGGCTTTCAGTAGAACCCCTCTCTTTTACCTTTATTTTATAAATATCTAGTGGATATTAACTGATTTTGACTCCTTTACAGTCCACATGATCAGCACCTAAAGGAAGAGCAGATTTCTCTTTTTGTTTCTTTAAACAAATCTCTTGAATATTCTTCTGGGAGCCATCAAACCTGTCTCCAGTTCAAGGTGACAGTGTCTGTACCTGCCGCACATATTTGGGGGTTTAGCCATTCCTTTTCTTTCAAGGAGGAGAAACCACACAACCTTCTCCTGAAAGCCCTCACAGAGAGACACAGCCCTTGTTTAGTATTAGAGACACAGGGATGTCTGCAGACATCCTGAAGGGCAGGATGGGAAGGTTATTTGCAATTTTTCAAGACGTTAAAACTACACTATGAATTAATTTCATAAACTTTTGCATGCCTGTGTTTGCAGGCTGACATAGTGGTGACTTCATTAGCCAGTCATCAGAGA
This sequence comes from Eulacestoma nigropectus, assembly GCA_013397775.1. NCBI lineage: Eukaryota > Metazoa > Chordata > Aves > Passeriformes > Eulacestoma > Eulacestoma nigropectus. The sequence continues at coordinate 1,795,957 of VZTE01002519.1, forward strand.
GCTGTGACTCATGCTCTGGTGGCACTCAGCTGCATTGCAGATCTGTGTATTAAGTAAGACTTAATTAATATTTAATTGGCAATTAGGAAGGAAAGTTTTGAAGAAGTTGATTTCCACTTTTTATTCACCTTCTGGGCAATATTAGGCTCTTAACCTCTAGTGATGGTTATTGTTAAGTAGGTTGAAGGAACTGAACAGGAAATATATCGAGAAATGAACTTTGAATTATTTGAAACAACCCATTTCTTCTACCTCCTCACCACATGTGCACAAATTCTTCCTTAAAAAAACAGCAAAAAATGCTCTGTATATTGTTTACTATCATAAAAGCAACGGCTTTGATCATAAAATGTATTTCTGCATCAAGAAACCTGGCAGAAGAAATCAATAAAAAAGAATTGCTTGTCTTGTCTTTTTTTTTTTCAAAATAATACCCAGAGAAAATATGATAACACATCTTGAAGGCAGGTCAGGAAGGGCAAGTTTAACTGAGCAGAGGCATCGCATGAACAAAGCGTGTGACTAATCCATGGATTCCTTTATTGTCTGGGCACTCTCTTTCCATCTCTGTTGGACCGAATTAAAGCAAAACATCTTTTAACATTTTGTTTACCCAGCCTTTTCCACTGCCAGCGTTCACCGCTGAAACAGCAGGATTTCAGTGATTTGCACAAATTTCGGGGTGTTTATTTCCACTGCCACTTGTTTGTGAGTGCTCATGGAACGGGTGGCTTTGACTGCTGTGGTGGAAACAATGGCAAGTGACAAAACCCCCAAGGGCAGATTTGTATTAAATTTTGTCCATCGCTTGATTTGGGGGTTGCTAAGACCTACTGTATGTGTGAGAAGCAAGGGAGCTTTTTTTTCTTTTGTTGTGTATTTTTGGCAACATATGTAGATTACGGACATTTTATATGACACAAGAATGCAAAGCAGGATACATCATGCAAAAAGGGCTGAGTTCCACTTTGGACAGCTTTACCAAATTCATCCCCGCTCTCCTTCTGTTGGCTTCATAATCTTTTCTTGAGAAACAATTGCTTCTTCACGTGGAAGCAGGTATATTAGTGGCAGCTCCAGGCTCTATGCGGCATACGATTTTGGAAGTTTAATTTAGACTTGGAGAAATGAAAAACCGCGGAAGAAGATTTGTGGGGGTTTTCATATATTGCAACACACTAAACTATATTAACTTTATCCAATGACCTTTGTTCAGCCTATGGTTTTATTTTGTGGAATTGCCAACACCAAAGCTAAAGAAATCTATAGGAAGACATAAAAGATGCATCATAACAAATGCAGTCACCTCACCACACCCAGTTTCCTGGGATAATGACTGTATTCTTCAAAATTTCTTTATTTCAGATTAGAACTCAGTTCCTTGAGGTGCAAACTCCTTTTAGTAAATATGCAGCTCATTTTAGATGTACTATAAAAATATTAAAGCCTTGATGGTCGGGTTTTTTCCTTTTCAAGTGCTTGCAGACCTTTTGGCATTCTGTAATTCCAGGACCTTGGCAAGGTATTATCATCTTTATTTCGACAACTAGAAGTTAAAATAGAGAGGAAAGTTTAAGCCCAGTGTTTGTGGTCACTCCTCAAATGTGTAGCCACACTCTGACCACAAAACCATCCTCCCCCATTGCATATGCACATTTCTAATGACTTCTTGCCAATAGCGTCAAGAATCCAAAGCTAATGAAGACTTTCTCTAATGGTGGTAAACAGATTTTTTTTTCTTTACTTTTAAATTTCAGCGAGGTTTAAGCTCTGTACCAAGCCATGGAAACCTGCAGAGCTTTAATTACTCAGCACTGGAAAAGCTACATTTTACTGAATAGTCTCTCTTGATTTGGTATGTTTCTGATACGCCCTTGAAACATCACTCACAAGAAAAAAAAAGTAGACAAAAATAAAATTGCAAAATTTTAATACACCTGCAGTGAGTTTTAATGAAATTCAGTAAAAGCACTGTGAACGTGCTCTAAATTAGCTAAAATATTCTGTATGTGATCCTGATGTTTTAATTAAAATACCATTGGAAGGATTCAGTTAGTTTGGGATGCTGTGGAACTACTGAAAATTAACTGTGGACACAAATTCTCAGAGGAATGACAGAAATGTTGAGAGAGTTGCTTGTCATGATTTTAGCAAAAATGTGTGATTGTAACACTTTCCTGTAGTCTGCATCAGCTACTTTGAATGAGGCAGGTTCAGTATTTGTCTCTTTTCACAGCCTACTGTGCCACGTCCTAGAACAGCTTACGGGGTTGGTCATTTCCTCCTCTCAGATTAATCTCCTGTGTTTTGGCAGAGAGAACATAAATATAGAAATATAAAAGCACAACATTCTGCTTTCTTTGGAGCTTAAAAGTAGGTTTAAGATTTATTTGGCTCTTGATTATCAGTTTCGTACTTTTTAGAGGTTGTTTTCATCTGTTCCTTGGAATCTGAGTTTCATCATCTATCACTGGATGATCAGCTGATGAAATGATTGAGAGGAAAAAAAGTAATGAACCAGCCTTTCAAAACTGTACCTCTGCAAATCTGTAAATCTTAGAAGAAGCTAAACAAAAGCTAAAATGAAAGGGAGGACCCTTCTTGAAAGAAAATTAAATGGCAATATAGATACTATTATTTTCTAAGAAACTATTTTTTTATACTGAAAAGAAACTCTTTTCAGCAGTATAGTGCATACAACTTCTGACAAAAGATTGGGAAGCAATTTAAAATTTCCCAAAAAGACGGATGACAATATATTCCAGACCTCTGAAAACTGGAGTGACGCTGTGGGACGCTTAATTATAGACCAAAGTTTTATCAAACTAAGAGAAATAGAAAGTACTAGACGAAGTATAAAGCTGCAAAGAATGCTCAGTGGTTTAATTCTCAGAGCGAAGTAAATTTTTTTATTCCTTTTTTTTTTTTTTTTTCTCAAGACCAGCTGCAGGACCACTGATAAGAAGTGCAGGGGAATAACAGCCTTTGGGCTACTTGTTCCATTATCTTTGGATGAAGATGCCCTTGATTGTGGATGAATGCTATATCCACCTCTATGTGAACACAGGGAGAATACTTTTCAGAAGTATTTTAGACTGAATAATGAATGAACATATATTTTCAAAAGACTTTTTTAATAAAGAAGTAATGTCTTTGAGGGGGGACTGACGCTTACCCCTATAACAAAGTGTAGGAACACCCATCTCCAAAATCTCTCCCAGCTTTCCCGACCACAAAATTCATCTGCAGAGTATGAAAATGCTGCAATTCATTCCCCACAGGCTGGGAGGGGATATTGCCTGGCCTCTGTCACTCATTATGCCTGTGCATCAGGGAGTGTTCCAGGCCTCCTGGCTTTTCTTTCTGTCAACACTTCATGGCTGTATCAGCCAACTGGAGAAACATCCCAAAACCAGAATTTTCATAAACTTGAAGGGAACCTGAACCTAAAATTCCTGTGAGTGTTATTCTGTATGTTAATGAACCCAGAACAGCTCTGTGTTGAATTGTAAGGTTTTATTCACCTTGAGATGGGGGTGCTCAAAGGATGTCTCACATCCAAGGGGCAAATGTCTCTTGCTCTTCTCTTTGAACAGCCTTCCACAAATTTTAGCTTTGCGCTTCCTGAGAGCCACGCGGCTGGAAGCCCCAGACGATGACATCAGGTGGAATCCATCACGCGTGTCCTGATGTCATTGCTCTGGGGGAGGAATCACTCCAGTGGCACGGCAGCCAGCCACGGGCCATCCAGCTTTTACCTCAAAGGAACCTGCACACTGAGAACTTTCCAAAACGAGTGTGCATCAACTTCCTCTGCTCTCCAAAAAGCAAATATCCCTAAGGGACATCCAGTGGCTTTTCTCTTTGTCATCTTGTTCTCTTTCCGCTCCCTGTCCAGGCTTTTATTTTCTGCCCATCCTACCCTCTCTTAACGCTTTTCTCACTTCTAATGTGCTTGTGTCTCTTTCTCCCCACCCTCTGCCCTGCTCAGTAGCTCCTGTCCTGCTCCTGTCCCTCGGGTCCTGCTGCTAATGTGCTCACAGACCCCTCCATCCCTCTGCTGCAGACTTGAAGCTGAAGGAAGTGACAGGCGGAGTGGACAGCTGGAGTTTGTCTGACATGACAGCTTTCCCCTGTGCCAAAGATTAGTATTGCTGCTGTGGTGGTGCAGCCAGACAGGAAATACAACCACAGCCTTTCCCTGAAATACGCCCTATATAAATCCCAAGCCTTGGGTGAGAGAAAAGTTGACTATATTTGATGCCATCTTTTTTTCATGAACATACACAATCTATATATAATTTTTATCTCCAAGTTTGCTTCCAGCCTTCCCAGTTGCAGCAGCAGCTCCTAGGCTCAAAGTGAATTGCACATATGTAACTTTTAAAACATGGTTGATATTCTGTGTGGATTGGCAAATAATGACAGAAATTCCTGAATCATGATTTAGCACAACCACACAGTAGCTACCAACATTTACTCAAATCAGGAAAATGAGTTAATCTAATGAGTCATAGAATCATAGAATTTTTTAGGTTGGAAAATACCTTGAAGATCATCAAGTCCAACAGTTAAATTTATCTCTAAAGGAAAAATGTTTAATTTATCACTCTATAAAAATACTGAATGGGCTACAATATTAAAAGTCAAGATGACCTGTATTTTGTCACTAACTATAGATAGTTATAGATGTAATAATAATAATAATAATAATAGTAATGATAATGATAATAATAATAATAATAATAGTAATAACACCCAGTTCTACTAGATAAAAAAAAATTATCTAGTGTGTAAATGTGGAAAAAACCACAAAAACTTCAACACTTTGTGTTGTAACACCTGCTACTGCTCACGGCTTGCAGCAGCAATAATCTACTCTGTATTTGGCAGTATTTTATTGTTTGGTATGACAATCATCGTGTTCCAATTCCAGAAAGCAGGATCTGACTATTCTCTGACTGACAGTAATATAAAACAGCACATTAGCTTTATTTTACTTATTTTACAGAATTCCATCACGGTAAAATCAGAATCTGTCCCATTAAATAGGCATTGGAAATCTGGACAAAAATCTCAAACCCGTGAAAGTTATAACTTAAGATCATATGGTTTTCACAATTATTTTGGATTAATTTCAGTTTTTTCCTGTGCCAGTCTGAAATTTCCTGGGTCCATCATGACTGATCTAAATTAATAACTAAAACACTACAGATTTATTGCCATAAAAGGATTTCTGTTTTCCAAGTGATAAGAATGTTATGACATGTATTGATCTACTGAGGTGGTAGTAGGCACTGAAAGATGGATCTTTCCATTTATTTTTTTGTCCTTTTTGCTATTATTACATTTATTGAGAACATGTCAGGACAATTGGCACAAAGCCTTGAGATGCTGATAAAGGGATAAGCCGTGCATGTATCTGAAGCAGTAGCTGATCAATGTATATTAACTAAGGTTATTTGGACAAGGAAATGTAATACTTTCCACATCTCCTCTTGGAAATAAATTTAAGAGTCTGTCTCACCTCCCATGTGTGTCCCAGTAATCGCCTTCAGTTATTTTTTTCCCAATTAATTACAGCCTTTTAGATGATGAACGGAGTCTCTCTCATGGGGACGTGAAGGCAGAGTATTGCTTGGAAAAATTCTTCTTTGAACAATGCAAGCTTACACACAGATTATTTCTAAGCAGATTTTTTCCCTGTGCCACACTCATTTTAATGTGTATTTGGAGACTCCAGAATTTATTCCAAGCTAGTTTACAACTAAATTAAAGGAGGGGAAGGAAACACCAGAAGGAAGATTTCATGCAGTTTGTCAGTGTAAGCTCCGAGCTACTGAGGATTATTCTCTTGTTTTCGTGGGGGTTTTATGATCTTTATTGTGATTTGAGGAGGAAAGTGCACAGGATTTTTTTTTCTGTGTTCTTTTCTCTTCTGTTCGTGTGAGCTCCCTTCCTCATTGTTCATTTACAACGCTCCTTTGGAGAACACACAACAGTGGCAACATTTAGGAGCAGGGAAAGATTTTAATTGTAGTCTTCCAAGGCGACGACAATGACGAACATAAACCATTCTATGTGAATTATGTTACAGCAGAGAATCTCACTGAGGGATAATGAGGAAGCAAACAGAAAATATTTGCTGGAAGGCAAAATTGGAGACAGGCCAGATCGCAGATTTCTATAGGATCTTTTTCCTTAAGCCACATACCAGCCATGCTACAAATATATCCTAGAGCAGGAATTAACTGCTTAAGGAAGTCGTGCTAATGGGGATGATTTTAAAGCATGAGAAGCTTTGCTGTTTGTGTTTCAGCACCAGTAAAAGAGGCGTCATTTGGAGTCCACTAAAGTAAATCTTCACGCAGACATCTCCTGACAGGCATGGATATGTGGTGTGCATAAATAAATGCATACCGTGCAACAGAATTCTTATGGAAATTGCCATATTGCAGAGAACATAATTTAAAAATGCTCAAGGTATCAAAAGTGCATCACCCTCTGTGCTGTTTAGCTGCTCCTGGGATATTGGGGGAACACTTGACATCTCAGTGTTCCTGATTCTGTCACTGGGCCCCACTCCTGGTGTCACTGAGCCCAACTTTTGCCCATCACAGGTAATTTCTCCCTTTAGTATCGAGTTACAGGCCTGAATTTAATTTGGACTGCTCGTGTGATCAAGTTCATTCAGCATGGGCTTCACTTAATAGATGGGCCAGGGTTATCACATTGATTTGCATAGAAATTAGAATTGATCAAAACTAAATTATTGATTATTTCAAGTTGAAAAACACCCTATTCAACCTTGCATTCTCACAGAGCACCTCCTAACAGATGAGCTTTTATCATTACAGAACTGGTAACATAATAAATGCAGGGAGGGTGGGATTTTCTGGTCATTTGGAACATCGTAGAATGGATATTAAGTTTGAATCAGAAGAACTTCCCTTTAAATGCTATGAAGACCTGATGACACATTCTGATATTTTCAACATTATTTGGGAATGCAAAAGGCTTGATTTTCTGCTTCACACTAAAAATGTGGTTTTCCATTTAAAAATTAATTAGAAATAGTCCTCCCTCTTAGGTTTTGTTTGTTGGTTTGGTTTTAGTGGTCAGATTAATTCATTTATTAAAAGTCCCTTACAGCACTTTCCTACATTGAATTGCTTTGAGTTTTCTTCCTCCTAACTCTTCCAATTCTTTATCTCTAGTGATACAAAACTCCTCTTCCCTTGCCTCCTCTTTTTTCCTGTTAAATGCTTTTTATTTAAAGAACTCACGAACAATGGCATTTATTGGAGAGCTCTGAGAACAAAGTTTAATTCTCAGCTCTGCTGTGTGTGATCCCTTTATGACACTGAACAAGTTCGTCAGGCTCTCTGTGTGCTGTTCCCTATCTATAAAAGACAGATAATAGCACTTTCTTAACTGTCAAATCTTAACAATGAAAGTATTAAAGGTTATGTGTACTTGTGCTGAGGCATAGCCAGAACTTTAAAATATATACAATTTTTGAGGTAGGTTGAGAGCCATTTCCTTCCTTTTATTTTACTGCTAACCTCTGCAAGGTTTTTCTTCTTGTTCTCTAAGAAATGTGCTTGTTTTCAGAATTTGCTGCAAGTGCCATATCTGATCACAGGTATCAGAGATCCAATTATGAAATGGTCTGATTTAGAAACTGCAGAAACAGAATTCCAGAGTCACTTTTCCACTACTTAGTTTCCATCTGAGGGAAGTCTGTACAGATGGGTATCTTGTTGGAATTCAATATCCTGAATATTACTTTGATTTTCTTTGGGCAGAGAGGAAGAAGATAAGTTCATTAGTATTTACTTTGCTCCAAACCTCTCCTGCAATGACTTTCCTTTGGTTATTCAGGTAGGAGATTTCTTTTTTGCCTTTTGAGCCACATTCAGGTCATCCAGCTCCCTAGTAATTTGAATACCAACAAACTGGGTCTTTCTGACAGCCTGAGCTTGACAGGCTGCTCTAAGTCCCTCCACTGAATTGTTGGTCTGTCATGTTATTTCCCCTAAAAATGGCATAAGAGCTGATAGCAACCTGAATACCTAAAAATAGATGGGCAGAATAGGCCTCAAAATCTGTAGCTGGTATTTTATCATCGTGGCTCCCTCTGCCATTGCATGGTGCAACGTGATAGCTTAAAATAACTAAGCACCATTCTTGTGCCAAAAATATAAAATGTCATTCGGTATTACAGCATCCACTTCAGCTATGGACACACTCCTAACACTCCTTCAGCAGAGCTAATTCCAAAGACTGTCAGAGTGAAAATTCTTGCAGGTAACCAAATTTATCCTATCCAGAGAGACAAATTTATTAAACTGGTCAAGACACAGTTCTCCATCTGCACCCCTGGGTTTGATTCTTCTCAACTCTCCACGTGGCCCAAGATCCTGTATGGTCTTCACAACAGCTGCTTTGTCTTTCCATCACAAGTCAGGGACAGAGTAAAAGCATAAAATCTGCCTTGCCAACTTGTACTTTCTTACAGCCACGGGCTAATTTTTGTTGTTCTGGGGGGTAGTGATGCATATAATGCATGTACAGCAGATTTGATGAGCTGGAGGCTTCTGCTTCAGATGGTGTTTCAGGAGTTGTTTCGCTGCTTTAATACAATCAGAAGGTTTCCTCTTTTTGACAGAGTGAGTGTCGCTCCCACAGATTTTAGATGCCTCTCCTGAAAAACACACCATGTGCTGGAATTACTTTATAGAAAACCAAGCAGCAATTTTTAATCTAAAAGATACAGAATGGTGTTGTCATTTGTTTACCAGCTTGCCTGAGCTGGAATGGGCAAAACCCAGCTGAGTTCGCATCAGCTTCAGCACTCTGGTAAGAACCAGAGACCACAACAGGAGGAGTAAACGCAAAGAGCTGTTAAATGTTAAATGTTAAACATATTAAATCAGATAGAGGGATTATTTTAGCTCCTAAAATATCATACTCACATCCTGACTCCACCTTACTCTTCCTGTAGCTTCCACAAGAGCCATTCCGACTGCTGGGGGCTCTGCCCAGGCTCCGATCGGACGGGAAGGGCAGTCACTGCCACCTCAGGTGTGTCTCTGCAGCGGAGGGGGACACGGAAAGGAAGAGAGAAATTTTTTCTGCTGCCGAGGGACAGGTTTTTTGAACACTTTTATTCAGTTCTCTGGCGCTTGAAAGGCTTGATTGAGCTCTTCCTCATTCTGTATTCTGACCCTAATCCAGTCCGGGTTATTCCTTATTCCAGGTATGATCCCCACCCGTGTTTTTCCCCATTTCACATTCTGGCTATCATCCAGTCCGAGTTTTTCCCCATTCCCGATTTCAGGCCCAATTCTGGCAAAGGTTTTTTAGTTTGTTTAAACTTTTCTTTCTCCTCTTGGAAAAGCACAGTTCTCTCTTGCAACTGTCAGACGTTTTTCCCTAGTAAGGAATAAGCTAAGAACTGGACAGTGTTTATTTTATCATGAGAAATAATTAGTGTGTAAGAGAGTTGGGCTGTCATCAATTTTTATGCCCATGTTAAAGAAAAATGAATTGCTAGAAAAGGAGCGAAAATAACATTTAGAGGGCCCTGTGGCATGTGTATTTTTGAGACTTTTGCTTTCAGGTACTTTCACTCAGGTCCTCACTTCATCCTTTCTCCTCTCATTTCAATTGTTTTGGAAGTGCCAAAAGCATCTTGTTTGATTTAATAAATGTTTTGTCAGTCATAGGCAGATTGTTTGCAGAGCTGCAGTTCTCTTAGGTATGTGTTTATGAAGTACATAAGCCTGTTAGTGATGTTTTTTCTTTATATTCTCTTGTGTTTTGTATTTCTGTAGAGCTGAACAGAAACATTGTACCATGATAAAGTTGGGCTGGTGGCTGACTCACCTCCCTTCTCATCCTGCCAAGCTGCGATTTTTTGTGTTTGCCTTTTTTTGCTCAAGTTTGGCAAAGACAGCGTGATTAAGCACTTCATACTTTGTGCTCCAGAGGTAATGTCATGGATCTTCATCCTGCCAGGAATGTGGATTCAGTGCTCCTCTGGGCTCAATATTTGGGTTGTCAGAAGCGTTTGAAGGGTGGCAGGATGGTCGTTTCATCTCATAAAAATGCATGTAAAAACCAGTGAAATAAAACAGGACAGGGGCAAAAAGTGATTCATTAAGGGTGGACAAACTGGCTTTCAAAAGACAAAGTAACTGCTCTCCAGAGGGATAATACAGCAAGTTGCTGAGCAGTCTGGCTTGAATCCAGAAAAGCATTTAATTGTGTGCTTAATTTTAAATATTCAAGTAGTCCTTTAGCTTTACAGAGAAAATCCACGTGTGTAAAGTAAAACAGAACAGAGTCTTCACACAATTAAACTCTTAATCTTGCTCCATTTCCCTGAATTTTGCTCCAAGGCTTCCAAGTCATGATTCCACCTTGGAGTGATCTTGTATTTCATAGCACACATGTTCTCAGCTGCGTGCAACCCTTGGATTCAGATCTCAGCTCCTATCTAGGGGGTTTCGGGATATTCCCATGCAGCATCTTCAGAATGAAGTTTACACACACTAAAATAGCAACAGAACACTGCTGCTTTTGACAACAAATCCATTCTCTGTCCTTCTCAGGGTAACAGTTTTCAACTTTTCATTGGAGAAAAAGAGGGCTGTAGGAAAGGGCTCCTCACTAAGAACAAAGGTTCTGCAGTAAGTGAATATATACATTAGCAATTAGCTGCTATATGATGGCTAGGAAAACTCAGAGAAAAGTTTTGGATAATAAGATGAGTTCAGGAAAATGTTTCTGAAAGACCTTAAGGCCAGATTCTAATTAGCAAATGACAAAATAGTTCAGAAAATAAGACTAGTACCGTAAGAATCTTGCCACAGTCAAAGCCCACCATCAGCAAAGATGCTTAATTATCCTGCATATGATAATTCCCTTGTGGAGTTATATGATAAGTAAAAAGGGCATTGAAGTCAGAATTACCCTGAAAGTCTTTGGCCTGAAAATCAGGAGCAGTGAAAGAAAATATAACAATGAAAACAGTTTGAAATAAATTGCATCTTTTCAGTGTCTCCTTTTTAACCACTCTGTAAACAACATGGCAGGAAAACAAGGAAAAAAATCTGTGGGCTGGAGTCTCCTCTCTTTTACATGAGCTTAATTGTGCTTCATTGGTCCTGATTTTCATTATTGTAAGCAAAACTGAAGTCAAGGCTTGCTGCGTCCTAAGCTGCTCAGTTCAGATCCATGCAATTCTTTGGAAAGAACAGGAGCAAAGCAATCTTTGGGTAACATAATACAACCCCTGAACTTTGACCTCAATCAAGGTACTCCGAAAAGAAACAATAATGTCATAACTCCTTGAAAGCTTGCAACACCAAAAAATAAAACCTCTATCAGAAATCTGCCCACAAACACTGAGACATAATTCTCCTGACCCCACAGCAGGGCTCCATATGTTGTATAAACATATATGTTGTAAAGAGAAAAAATGGGTTTTATTTGTACCTACACTCTCACCAATTATAGCTGAAGTTGTTGGCTCCCTGTGTGTTGTCATTGACACAGACGGATAAAAACAGATACAGCGTGTAAGGGAAAATTATAACTCAGAGCTCTCGTGCCACACCACAGACAGGATTTAAATTCCTCTATGCCTCTTAGTTTGAAAAGTCCTCGGAGAAGTAACCTCAAAGATTAGGGTCTGCGTAAAGCAAAAGCTCAAGCCTTTGTGTTGGCATTCAGGCTGGAAGGCAGAGCAGAAAGCGATGAGAGATCCCTTGGGGCTCTGGGGTATTTACTACGGCTTGTAAGCTGCACACGGAGGCAGGAACCTGCTCATTAGGGGAAAGGGATGGAGGGGGTTTTGTCCCACGGACAGTGTACCCAGGCCCCTCCAGGCTGGAGCCTTGCCCGTGCTGGAGCCGCACCGGTTTAGGTGGCAAAGCTGTTTCTTCGCCCCCTACTCGTGCCCGGAGAACGAGGGCCGGGCTGCAAAGCTTCCGAGCGGCTCAGAGCCCACATTCCCATCCAGGGCACTCAGTGCCCGAGGTGCTGGCAGCACAGGGTCCCACGGGCGGGGCAGGGCGAGCTCCAGCACAGCGCGGGCACCGGCTCGGCCCGGGCAGCTCCCGAGCCACGGGCGCGCTCCCGGCCGGAATGGCCGCCCAGCACGGCCAGCGGGAAAACCCGGACTGGACTTTT
>VZTE01002520.1:0-71119 GCA_013397775.1 Eulacestoma nigropectus
ATTTTTTAAATTGTTATTCAGATGGAAAAACACCCATAATGCGGCATTTTGGACAAGGTGCAGCAGCCACTGAAATTAAAGCCCCAGATCTAGTAAAAGACTTAGAATCAGGCAAAATACTTGGACCTTTCCCTCTTATTACATGGGGGAGAGTTTATGCTTGTATTTCCACAAATACAGGACCTAAGTGGATCCCTGCAAAGAACATTCGCCCATACAGAGAGAAAGGACCAATGCCACCTGAGAGCGACCAAAGCGAGAACAAGGAACACGAAAGCATCAAACACAAGCTTTGATGTCCCTAGAGCGATGGTTTCACCTCCCCCGTCACTTTAGGCTGAGGATTGTGAGAGACTAATTGTTCCTGGGACAACCGTTTATACGTGGTAGACTGGCAGCACCCCAGTCCATCTAGTGATAACTTTTACTGGCCACCTTGACAAAGATCTAGACCATGTTTTTTGTGTAGAACCCACAATCATCAATCTTGAGTTCTATGCAAGTGCTTTAATTGTGGCCACAAGTGATATTGCTCTTCTTTTTACAGACCCTTTTGTAAGCAGTGTGACCCACATAAACGTAGTGTTTTTGCAGCTTTTAATTGTTGAACAGAAAAGGCGGAGATTTGGGGATTCAGAGTCACTATGGAGGATTGTTTTGGTTGGTGTGGGGCCTTGGGAGAGCCGGGTGGGCCACGTCTGGCAGGAGTCGAGACAAAGGGCAGGAGGCAAAACAAAGAGCAGGAGGCAAGACAAAGAGTAGGATAGTTAACGAGAGTTTAGGAGAAGAGATAGTGATCTGTGGCCATTGGAGATGCAAAAAGGTGTAACCCTAGAAACCAAAGTTTGGAGCTGCTGGACTGTTAGTTTGTAACAGTATATAAAGATGTGACTTCTACAACAAAATTTGGCTTTGCATGCACCCGGCGAAGTCCATGTTTCAGTCACCGACAAAAGGGCATTTGCTTTGAATAGGAATTGTAAACAAAAATGGTTACTTGAAGCCCATTGGACAAGATCAAGATAGTCCCTTAAAATATATGTATTAAACATCTATCAAAAACTAGGTATAAAAGTAAAAGTTTGAATTTTGATAGATTGTACATTTTGGGGAACTGCTCTTTGGTCTTAGGAAGAACCATAATATGTCTCATTTTTTCAGAGGTATGTGATAATCTGATATTTCTTTCATCGAAGAGGATACAGGGGAACACTGTAGAATGCTTTCTTATGGGCAACATTTCACACTTTTCGATATAAATTGAGTTTTATGACATCTTCAAACATTCAGTATTAATCAAATGAACAGTAGCTTTTTATTTACATCAGTAAAATGGATTTGTTAAAATGTGGGAACAGTCAGCACATTGAAGCAGTCATATCATTTTTGAAGTAGGTTGTTCAGCTGCAAAACACAATGTACATTTTAAGGAAAGGAGAACAAGTTTACAAGAAATTCAGCCTTGGCTGTTTCTATTGGACTGGAAATCCCTGTCTCTCCATAATTACTGTGTTTATAAAAATCTCAGCCAGGCTCCACCAGCCTTCTCTCAACCCCCACCACTAATTTAGCATTTTTGTGTAGCCTGCATTTCTGTAACGAAAATAAACTGAATAGAATTTCCCTCTAGAAAAAGGATCTATTTCAATAGCCAAACAAAAAATTATAATCAGTTTAACTTCTGTAGTACAAACGCTCCAGTACAGTTACCCAGACTCAAGGGTTTTTTGTGATACAGTCACAACTGTAGAAGCTCCCTTCATCCTGGAAAGAGACTCTTAACAAAACAACAGTTTGATGATCTTGCTCTTTTTACCTCAGGAAAAAACACTAGAACCACTCCAGTTCAAAAAATAAGCTGAATTATGGGAAAACACAGACAATCAAAACACAGGCATGAGAGAATCCAACAAAGTGTGGGACCAACATACACTTTATGAATTCAGGAAAAAGATTTTGCCTACACTGGAAAGGTCTCCATGTTAGAAAGGTGAATTACATTTAATTAAATGCAAGCACACACTTTTATGCAAGAAATTTGATTGTATGAGGATCAACAAGGTGAAGTGCCAGGTCCAGCACTTGGGTCACAACAACCCTATGCAGAGTGGGAAGAGAGTGGCTGGAAAAGCTGTCTGGTGGAAAAGGCCCTGCAGGTGTTGCTCAACAGCAGCTGAACATGAGCCAGATTTTGCCCAGGTGGCCAAGAAGGTCAATGGCATCCTGGCCTGTATCAGAAATAGTGTGGCCAGCAGGACTAGGGCAGTGATTGTCTGTCGGTACTCAGCACTCGAAGTGCTCGCATCGTGTGTCCAGTTCTGGGCCCCTCACTACAAGACAGACATTGAGGTGCTGGAGCATGTCCAGAGAAGGGCAACAAAACTGGTGAAAGGTCTGGAACACAAGTCTTAGGAATAATGGCTGAAGGAGCCGGGGTATTTAGCCTGGAGAAAGTAAGCTCTGGGGCAGCCTTATCACTGTCTACAACTACCATAAGGAGGTTGTAGCCATGTGGATGTCGGTCTCTTCTCTCAGGTAGCAAGTGACAAGATGAGAGGAAATGGCCTCAAGTTGTACTGGGGAGGTTTGGATTGGATATTAGCAAAAATTTCTTCACTGAATAGGCTGCCCAGGGAAGTGTGGGATTGAATCGCCCAAACCAGGCCAGGAGACACTTCAGAGACAGAGTCAGAGAAGTGGGTATTTGCTTTTATTCGGCGCGCTGGATGTGGGGGATCGCTCCTCCAAACACACACACCGGTGCTCCCCACAACACAGTATTATGGGTTAAATCATGAATATTCATCACATTCTTTGGGACAGGTGTGGTTATACAAATTATTTCTCGCAAGTCATTAATATTGGCACATGCGCCGCGCATGCGTTGCGTGTCCTAGTGGTCGCACTGAGGAAGGCTCCTCTTCTTCCTCAGGGGTCTTTCTGATGAAGATTAGTAGTCTTCCTCACAATGCACTTTTCACCTCTCTCCCTGGGGCATGCGTAGTCCTTTGAGGAATGATTCAGCAGTTTCTGAGATGATCCTTGTCCCCCTTATCTTGACAAGATTAACGCGAATCGGCTTCAGATTTAACATTTGCTGTCTGAATTAACATTTGCTGTCTCCTAATAGTTAACTGTGCTTACATGAGTTAGCTATTGACCGCCCCTTCCTCAGGATCACCATCCCTGGAAGTGTTGAAAAGGTGTGTGGATGTGGTACTTGGGGATACAGCTTAGGTGAACATGGCAGTGTTAGGTTAATAGTTGGATTCCATGATCTTAGAGGTCTTTGCCAACCTTAACAACTCTATGATTCTATGATTCCAGTTAAGACCACAAGTAGAAATAAATCTTTTATCTAAACCCATGACAATTAACTGTGGAAAGAAAAGACGTGGCAAATAATGCCATCATAAATTATGGCACAACATGTGCCAAGATGACAGTCATTTTAGCTTTCAGAAATCAGGCAGAAGTATGAGAATTGAAGTGCTAAATAAAAGGACACAAGAATGTGAAAGTGAGACAAAGCAGCTTGTTTGTTTTTTCCACAGATATTTTCCTTCCTATTAACTGTGTTGCTACTGCATACAGTGGGGAAAAAACCCAAACAAAACTCTCAGAGTTCCTCCCAGGATAAAGACAGTTCATCAGAAAGCAAACCTATCCATAGATGAAAGTCAACTGACCAGCAAGGAATGCAATAGAGAATCACCGAATTACACTACCAGCATGTGAACTGCCTCCTGGTTTGGGGTTTTTTTAAAGAGTTCCTCTGCTGGCATGGTCTTGCTAGCATAAACAAGTTCTTATAACAGAAAATTAGTTTACTCCCAGGTTTTGACAGCTACTTCCTTCCATTGTCTAAGAAAAGATTTACTGAATTCAACAAATGTAACAACTGCCAGCAATAGGAAGATGATATTCACACCCTCACTCTGACTCACTGCATAACAAAGATCTCTGATTTAATTTAGCACTGAGAAAAATGTGATTAATCATTTCACTGACAGGATTGCAATAGTGTAGCACAAACCTAGTACACTAAACTGTCTACATGTACAGAAGCTGCAGGATGTTGGTTGGTTGGTTGGTTGGTTGGTTGGGTTTTTTTGGAGTGGGAGTGTGGATCTTAGAAATATTGACATGTTGGCCTAAAGCTGGAGGACAGCAGTAGACCGTGTTTCTTTCCACTTCTATGAGATTTTCTCTTTGGCATTAAAACAACAATCCTTCTGTACCTTAATAATGAAATAAAACTCTTTCCAGTATTTTATTAATCTTTTGAAGCCTCTTTACAAAAGTGTCATCAACATGTGGAACATTCATTTAGTCAAGTATGTGTGGTTTGCAGTTAAAAAAAATGAGGGAAATATTGAAAGTTATGTTAAATTTCCATGCTGAAGTATTTAGGATCTTACTTGCCAAAATATCCAGACTGGCAATGAATTTGTCCTTAACTTGAAGCATTCCTTAATTCTTATTAAAATCAGCAGACTTCATAAGCATATGTCTTAACTGAGCTAGAAAAGAGAATGTGTTAAAGTCCTTTGAAAAACCAACACCCTACACATATATTGTACAGATGTTTTGAGTTTGAGGACATAAAAAATATACAGGGAAGGATTACTCTTCTCTACTTCAAGCCTACAGTGGTGGTGATCAGATGGAACATCCTGTCTGCATGTAATGAGATTTCCATTCCACCAGTGCAAGTGAACCAAAAAAAAGTTCATTTGTCAACTAGTCTAGTTGTGAGAAAGTGGTTTTGTGTAAAAGAAAAATCCAAGTGAGTAGGGTCTCTGCAGCCTCCTCTCTCCTCTCCATAAATATACTCATGCCTTGCAACTCATAGGCTATTGCAGAATGAAGGAAATAACTTTTTGCAGGCATGTCATATTAAAATACTAACAACTCTAGCAACATATACCATACTTGAGAGAGTTATTCATTTCTCCTCTAGCTGGCCTATCTTCTATCTGCCTTCTCTATCTTCTGTGCTGTCCATCTGATGCAAACTGTAATTTCAATCATGGAAACTTACAGATTTTCACACATTGAGACTTTAACCTGAAGGACTCGGTGAATTTGCAAATAAGGGGAAATGTTCAAAGACTCATAATGGAAGCTCACTCACAGAAACTGTACTGAAGGCACATGATTTATGATACATAGAGAATAAGTTCAAAACCTCTTGTCTATCTCCCACAGAGACTAAAAGGCAGACAGAAAAGCATCACTGCAAAGACTACTGTTCTCTGAGAAACCAAAACCAATACAAAAATTGCCTTTAACAGCATCAGTTGCAGATACAGGAGACTTCGTTTTCCTATTCTGTGTCTCAAGACCTGATGCTATAGCTGCTGCTATCCCTGCCTGGAGGGCTGGAGATCAGATGCAGTACATGAAGCAGGCCAAGAGAATATTCTGAGAATTATTTCTGGAAAGACTTGGAACCATCATGGCTGACACACTCCATGGTGGAGATTTAATGAACCACAATGGTCTTCCTTATCTCTACTTCCTTAAACATTTTCCCCAAGTATGGTTGAAAAAAAAGTATCTGCAGACGAGAATGAAGCAAAGAACATGTTGCACGTGCTCCAGGTCTCCTACTTCTACACCACTGAATGCATCCCTCCTGTCCAAAATGCTCTTGAATCTCTGACTCTGCAAATCTGAATGACCTCTGGGGGAGACAAGCTTTGCAGGGATCACAGAATCACAGAACGGGTACGGTTGGAAGAGACCACAGTGGGACACCTAGCTCAATCTCCCTGCTCACATAGGGTTCCCTACACCATGGTAATCAGGAGTATGTCCAGATGGTTTTTGAATATCCCCAGGGAAGGAGCCTCCACAACCTCTCTGGACAACCTATTCCAGTGCTCAGTCACCTGCACAGTAAAGAAGTTCCTTCCATGTTCAGGTGAAACTTCCCATGTTCCAATTTCTGCCTATTGCCTCTCATCCTATTGCTCATCACCAAGAACAACCTTGGTCCTACCTTCCAATGTCCTCCCTTCAAATACTTCAGACACTGGTAAGATCCCCTTTCAGTCCTCTCTCCTCCAGGCTAAACAATCCTGGCTCCCTCAGGCTCTCCTCATGAATGAGGTGCTCCAGTACCCTCATCATTTTCATTGCCTTCCTCTGGACTTGCTCCAGGAGCTCCCTGTCTCCTTTTTACTGAGGAGCCCAAAACTGGTCACAGCACTCCAGATGCAGACTCACCAGGGCTGAGTAGAGCAGCAGGGTCACCTCTCATGACCTTCTGGCCACACTCCCTAATGCACCCCAAGATACCAGTGGCTATCTGCCACAAGGGCACACTGCTGGCTAATGGACAGCTTGTTGCACACCATGACCCCCTTCTCCAGAGCTGCTTCAGAGTAGGGCAGCCCCCAGCCTGTACTGGTGCATGTGGTTCTTTCTCCCCAGGTGCAGGACCCTGCTCTTGCCTTTGATGAATTTCAGAAGGTTCCTCTCTGACCAAGTCTCCAACCTGTTGAAATTCTTCTGAATGGCAGCACAACAGTCTGGGGTACTGGCCACTTCTGGATCCAGTACTTATGCCTGGGAGATACCACAGGCCTCCAACTAGACCCTGTGCCACTGGTCACAACCCTCTGAGACCTGCCATACAGCCCATTCTCAATCTACCTCACCATCTGCTCTTCCAGCTCACACTTCCTGAGCTTGCCTATCAGGATGTCATGGCAGACAGTGTCAAAAGCCTGGCTGAAGCCCAAGAAGACCACATTCATTGCTCTCCCTTCATTTATCCAGCCAGTTATCGAATTGTAGAAGGCAATCATCTCCAATTTGGCTTCTTCCATAGTTATAATGACATGACAGTAAATCATTAAAGTTCATAAAATATAAATCTGTTAAGTGTTAAGAAACAACAGCTAATTAGCAAATGACCTGGTAGGAAAAGTGGGGAAGTCCAACGTTCTTTTAGTGAACTGCAATAAATTGTGTTTCAAATTGTCATGTCATCACAAAGTGGAAGACTAATTATTATTAAGATATTAATAATATCTTAACTAAGAGTTGAACACATGCATCCTACCAGTCTCAACAAAGAAGAGGCCAACATTTATGGTACCAGCCTACACACGCTAACAGTTTGTTTCCCTGACATAAAGATGTCCCTGCATTAATAAGAAGGCTAGAATTTAAATTTAAGCTTGGCTTCTATCAGAGAAGCCAAGTGCACTGGAAATCTTTCACACATTTATTCGCCACATATTGCACCCAGCCGTATAGCAAAGGTTCTTGTTTTACAGATGAAGAACTGAAGCACAGAGATATTTAAGTCCAGATCACATAAGCTAGCCACCTAATCTGAGTGCAACATAGCTCAGAGTGTATGCCGAAATGGTTTAACTGTGTCATTCATGATGCTTGCTCTAGAAACAGTATTTTTTCCATAGCATATAGTGTTGAAATAAGTTGTCTTACATTGTCACTGGCAACCTGCCTGTTTGATAATTGTCATTTATAAAAAACAATAATCACACCCTCTCACAAGGGTTAACTGCGTTGCATTGCTTGTTCCCAGCTTTTTCTTAGGAATGCAGAGGAATACATTTTTCCACAGCTCTTCAGCACCCTCTACTGTTTATTTTTCTAATCAAAATGTCATTGTTTTTTCACTGCTGTGACATTAAGAAAAATCAGACTATATGCAAAGGCTTTTTCAGATACAGCTTAAAAGAAGGCTCAGTAATATAGTGTGTAACCAAAAAGCAAGAAAAACAAGGTTATAGGTAAGTTTCCATACCATGCCAAAAAAGGGTAAGAGGAGGAAACCAAAAACATGGAAAGGACACCAAGGAACACAAAAGTGATGGGAGTATTTTATGAGGCATCTGTGTGAGAGTGTTAGAATATTTATTCCATGGTTATCTGATTGATCACATTCTATACTGGATGATAAAAAGAAAACGAAGGAGGCAAACACAGATATAAACCCTGATTGATTAGCATTAACAAAGACAGTAACCAGAAAAAAAAGAACCGAAAATATCTGGTCATTCACACTAATTGTTGGGCTATCAAGAAACAGCAGGCTACATTCGTTTTTGCTTGTGATATAATTAGTTTTCTTCATAGCAGCTCATATGGTGCTATGTTCTGGATTTGAGACCAGAACAGTGTTGGTTAATGAAGCAATGTTTTTGTTACTGCTGAGCAGCACTTACACAGCGTCAAGGCATTACTCTCACACTGCCCCACCAGCAAATACGCTGGGGGTGCGCAAGAAATTGGTAGGGACACAGCTGAGACAGCTGATCCCAACTGACCTGAGGGACATCCATATCATACAGCATCGTATTCACCTCAGGGAAAAGACAAAGGGCATTTGGAGTTAGGCAGTCTATGTTCCCAAATAAGCGTTATGCATGACAGAGCCCTGCTTTCCTGGGAATGGTTAAACACCTATGCTCATGGGAAGTAGTGAATGAATTCTGTATTTTGCTTTGCCTATTAAGCTGTCTTTATCTCGACCCATCAATTTTTTCACTTTTACCCTTCCAATTCTCTCCCTCATCCCACCAGGTGTGAGTGAGTGAGTGGTTGCTTACCAAGGTCAATTCACAACATACGCAAAATCGGACTTTGCAAATGATAAAGATGCAAACCTCAGCGTGCTGGAGGCAGTGGGTGGAAATATGACAACTGATAAGGCAATGCGCAGGGCAAGGGAGAGCAGGGAGGAACAAAGAAGGAGTAGGCAGAAAGCCTATAACCACGGTCAGTCAACACACTCATCACTGCAAGTCTATCCTATCTTCTCACTGCCACCGCTTCTCCTTCAGCCTTCTCTTGACCATTTACATGAAGAAAAGATTCATTGCTCCCTTAAGTCAATGCCCCTTAAAAAAAAAAAAAAAAACACAAAACAACCAAAAACCCAGCACTTCTTACCATGACAAGTTACTTTCTACAAGAAACTCCCAGTCTCATTTGGCAGCATAGACTCAATCACCATTTCTAAAACAATCAAAGGCTATATGGAACATGACAGGATAACAAATAAATCACACATGGAATAAGGAGGCAAAGACCTCAGAAAATAACCAGGAGGTAGAACCAGGGGCAGTACGCCCATGAGTGAAATTTAGTCATGCTCTTGGCTGCTTCGCATGAGAGCCTAGATGCAATCTCGCCATGTCTGACGCCATGATGACACGGGTTGTACAATGTTTTCTAACTGGAAAGGGGAAAAAATGTGATCCACAGATAACTTGTTCTTTATTTCACACCAATTGCTGTGCTCATGCATATCCTCATATAATATTCATTCTGTACATAGGGATTTTCACTGCCCACATTAACAAAGTAATCCAGACTGTTTTGCTCATCCTCTCAGGCCAAGAATTAAACAAAGAGTAAGTACAAACAGCTGCTGATATACATTGGAGCAAGTCTAATTAAAAGATTTCTACTGAAACAGAATTCAATTCCGTATCACTTCAGGAGGGCTGTGCACACCAGTCTGGCAACCCTCCAGAAGGCTCTCTTGCTTCATAGAGGTATGACAGCTTGCTCAGAGATCCCTTAACTTGGATTGCATTGCTCAATACTAAATACACACAGCAGCACCTCCAGAGGTGAATTCTAACTTTAGTTTTTTTTTGAGGAGACTGTAGTATTTAATTGAGCGTGCTTTTGGGATGCTTTGAGCTGTGGGTAAGGCAAATTTCAGTTTTGCTCCTCCTACGAGTAAGATATGCCAACGCTCCCCAGTGTTGTGTCTTTCATAGCATATAACTCTGCACAAAAATGGCTGTCTGAATGAGGAGGTATTTTGAATACTTTCATAAATATTGAAATAATGTCCATCTGATGGCTGCATCTAACAGTGTCTCACATCAAAATACTCCAGCAACTCAGGAAAGATTTTAGACTTCATGAAAGAGGCCTCAGGTTGGAAAATGATCAAGATTCCAAAACACTCAGGCAATTGCTGGAATAAAATACTGAAGTGAAACCTCCTCATGGAGCAAGATGAAGTGGACAATTCTTTTACGTACAATATCTGTAAAGAGAAAAAAAAAATTAAAACAGAAATCCAGCTTAAAGCAGGAAAAAATACTTTAAAATTACATCTTTTAAAGATGCTACTGTAAGAACAATGCTTCTACCACTTCTGACAGAAGGAAAACTAGACTATTTAAATCCTTGAAGGTCTGTGAAGCATTAATAGTTTATGAAAGATGATACCAAAAAGTAAATATATAGTGTATAGGTTTATAATGCTATACCCATTATTTAAAACTTCCTTGGGAAATTCTTAGCATCTGCACAAAACCATAACAAACAGATGTTCTAGGAAAAGCACACAGAGTTATAAAAATAGAATATAAACCCCTGCATAGGCTTCTGCTAGAAAGGAAGTATCGTTTCTATGGCTAGAAACACTAGCCGTATAAAAAAAATTTTAGTATTAGAATCAGTGTAAGAAAGCATCCAAAGGAAAAAAAAACCCAACCAAACAAAAGCCAGTAAATTCCAATTTCTCTGCTAGAAGCTAGAGGCTTTAAGACTTTCAAAAAATAATACCTCAAAATAATAACGAAAATTAATAACAACTTCAAAACAGAAACAAGAAGACAACATGTGTCATTAGTGAGTCTGAGTATTCAGCTTGATACTTTTAAAAGGGCCTGACTTATTTTATTTTTTTCTTCCCCAAATGCCTAAGACCTGAATCTTACTGCCTAAAAATGTAAGTATTAGAAGTCCTCAGGTACAGTAAAAATAGTTGAGTTTCAAACAGACAAAACAGAAGATATGGTATTCTGCTGAGACTAAGTATGGCAAACATCCCTACTTAAATGGAGCTCGCAAGCAGAGCTGTTGAACTTACTGCACAATGCTTTTGTAGGATTGACCTGCTGTCCAGCAAGCAGCTGCTGCAGCTTCTTGATGTCTATGCATGCTTCAGCCATACTTTCCAGATCTCTGCCTTGAGCAGAACTTTGACATCCATCCTCTGATACTAAAAGTATAAGGACACAACACTTAGTCCAAACATAAGCAGTAGTTTCAACACCCATAAGGACACACCTGAAAACTGCTGAAGCGCTGGAACTCAAATGGCTTGTTTTTCAGAAACAGCAGTGCAAGGAAAAGAAATCTCAGTTTTCCTACCAAACTGTCAAGAATAACAGAAGAGATTTGCCACCATCACCCCCAAACATGAATCAGACATGCCGTTGGCCACTTTTTCTTTTAAGATTTTATTTGAAGACTTCAAAGTACTTGATGCTATTTTCTAAAGAATAAAAGGTAAGTCCTGTTACTAGCAACACACTTAAGTAATGAGATCAGACAGACACAAGAGGTAACAAACAGGGAAACTTACCCCAGGAAGGATTTCCCAGATCTTTAAAATGTGTTGTTACAGATACTAAGTCAGTTTCTATTTTCAAGTTCATTTCACCACTCAAGTTTGCTTCAATCACCTGCAATCAATCTCAATTTTAGGCAACCCACTTTCACACTGCATAATTACAGAAGAATAAAGTTTGGTTATGTTCAAATACAAGCTTCCAGGAGTATTTCAGTGCAGGTCAACCATACTTTCTGAACATGGTTTGAACATTTGAATGTTCAGCTATAAAATGCATTTCCCATCATTCCCGTGTGAATTACCCTAGGCCAAACTTTCAGAAATTATGAAAAGAAAGAAATGTAATTGCTCTCTAGTACTTTTAGAACAAGTATTAGCTTTGGGAAGTTCATGTGCTGAGGAAAAGGCTTCAGAAATAAGCAACTGAAGCTGAAGAAATGCAAAGATTCCTGAATTTCCATTCAGTTATTCAACAAATAAAAAGGCATCTACACAGTCTGTATGATACACACAGAAAGTGGGATGCACCAAGAGGTGACAGTGCTGCTTTCAAGACTTTAAAACAGACAACAGCTGCATCAGATCAGTAACTCCAAGAAGGACTTTGAACTGACAGAAATCTTGGAAGAGTGCTAAAAGCTTTCAAATTCCATCCTGAAAGCTGGAAGGAGGAATTTGAAGGAAACTATATATGGTCTTACACAAATCCCAAGCAGATCAGAGGATTCCTAAAGCACAGGTAAGCACTTCATTTCTGTGATTAGACAAATTCTCAGTAATTAAAAAAGACTTGTATTGCAACCAGAATCTTGTATAGAATGGAGATGCCAAGCTCCCAAACAATGGACAAGAACTATCAGGAATTGCTTCTAAGCCCATTTTGCAGCATTGATCTTGACCAGTTTCATTACCAGGATGCATCTAGCAAGGAAAATTAATTGTGACGCTAGATGGTTTTGTTCTCTAACAGCATGAAACCAAGGCACTTAGTAAAGTTCAATCCTATCATACAGCTATCCTGTGTGAGAAAAGATCCTCAGCTCTAGAAACAAAAGCACTGTGCTCAATTTTGCATAAGCATATCCACCAAGGACATAAGGGAAGGAAAGGAAAGAAAGTAAAAACAAAGCCCCAAAAAGTCTCACAAAGGAAAAGAGTTTGATGTGTATTTGCAGGATGACTACCATTTGCAAAACTGCCAGTAACCCAGGGTAATCTGTCAATTCTTCCAAGTCTTGAAAAATCGAGACTGTTTCAATTTCAGGATTCTCAGTTAACAGAAAATTTCCTAATTATTAAAATGGGTAGGAACAGCCTCAAACCCAACTATTCCAAAGCTCTACCCTTACTTACTAACTTTCATGTCACTCAGTTCTGGTGACTGTGAGCAATAACAACTAAGCCCTTTTCTGTCCAATTGCAGAGGGCTTCTTTCAATTAAAAGGCCCATCAGAACTCCAGAAATCCAAGGTAGACTGCAAACCCAACATGTCAGAGTCTAAAGCACAGTCTGACATCCCAGGGCTATTAGCAGAATTTCCTTTAAATCCTACCTCAAGTTTACCTAAAGTTCATTCACAGACACCTAACACAACACTCACTTAATAGGCATTTCCTTAATGAAATCACCTGGAAAGTCTCCAGCTAGCATCCTGAAGGACTGTAATTTCTTACCAGCTATAAAGATGGCTTGTAGCAACACAATGCCATGTTCTTTCACGGATTTAGTACAAAGAGCATCATTTTCTGAGAAGCCCAGCAAAAGCTCTTCAGTGTAAATCCTAAAATAAATCCCATCATTCTCTTCAATCTTTACATAGGCTTCGGGTGCCTTGATTTCAACATCTAACTCATCTCAAAATAAGATAATGTGGCAGCACCAGTTTAGGCAACAGGGAAGCATGTTATGTCCCTGATGAAATAACATCTGTAGCATGCATGCTTGAAGTGCCTGAACTTACAATGAAATTGCTGAGATTCTTCATTCTTTCCACAACACTTTTCATTGTTTTCAGCACCGGTAGGTAAATACTGACCTAGAAAGACATAAGGACTGCATTTGCACAAGTATTTCAGATGTGATTGGGACACATTTATTTCTACTTTCAATTCTATGTTAGTTTGGACTGAGTTATCTATGGCGTGCAGGGTGCACAATATCTATCTGAAATCAGCAAATGTCTCAGGAACAGAGGAACTCTTTCCCATTATACCAAAAGGCCATCATTCTAGCAATTATTCCAGACACAATATTCTGTGCTCAAAATAAAGTAGAGGCATGTTTTCGCAGATCAGACTCTCACATGAACATCTGTGTTACTAGTCAATTACTATAACCAAAAAGGAAAGAACAAGATTCCCATGAAACTGCAGTAATTTCTGGAACTGCAGTGTAAATCTGAAATAAAAGAACAAAATACTTCAAGTTTCTTCTTGTATGTCTTCAGAATCTAAATACTCTTAGCTATAGAGGTAACAGACATCTGTAACCTCAAATAGGAGCACATTTGCACAAACACCTTTCCTTGCAACTCTGCTAAAAGTCAAAAAGGACATTGAGAGGATATATAAAAATCAGGAGGAAACACATACTTCTTTAACTCTGCCAGATAGGCCATGAACTTCAGAAAGAACAGATTATTTGGGCCTTTTGGCACCTAAACAGCTGAAACAGTCGAAACCTGTGTGGTTTAGAGGTGCTCCAGACTAAAGCCTGCAAGTCCTTTACTCCTCCCTTCCTTTGCCGTGAACAGCACAGAAGCAATTGGCAATCACTCGCTCTGTTTTCATAGGTTCTGGAGCCTCTTGTCAAGATAGAAGCCATGTTGCATACTTCTGCAAAACTGTCACCTCCTGTCTTCCTTCTTTGCTTTCAATTCCTTTGCACACCCCACCAGTAGTATACTCTGTAGCAATACCATTCCACGTGCAAACTCCCCTTTCAGTAGGGAATATAAAAACAGAGGCTTACATCAAAGTCTGGCACACTGGGCTCTCTGAAGTCATTCCACATTCTTCTGGGAATAACTCCCACAGGAATGTCATGTGTCACAATCCTACTGCTGCTTGATAAGGATGGCTTGAGGAAAAAAGAGGATGCTCTTGCAGTTAAACACAAGACTGGAATTCTAAATTTAAATTTTTCAGACCCACTCTGGGAAATGCTATTACTACATACCCCAGACACTCAGTTCCAGTTTTCTCTAGGTTGCTATCAATATGCTTTTAAGTGGGCTTCCCTTTCAAATGAGGAAGAGTTTGTGAGGTATCAGTCATCAGTGTATCTATAAGCTATTCTTAGAGCTGAAGATGTGAATCAGTGGAGTTAACAACAAAAAAATCAGAAGTCAGCATACAATATCAGGAAAACCAAAGGCAAAACACAGAGCCAAACAATACACTGAAACCTCCTTCACCTAATGGCTTCAATAAAAAGACAATAATCTAAGATATAGAGGATGAAGGAATGGAGAAAAGTAGACATTAGAAAAGGTTGTTTCAATAACATAGCTTCCTTTCTTCCTCCACCTCCTCCTTGCCTTTTGGAAAATACAAAGCTAATTCTGTGTGCTACCAACCATGATGGCAAGAAAGGCTAGTGAAATGGAAAATGGCACAATGCTTCTTTAGTTTTCTAGAATTACACCAAATATTACCCTTTGATCTTAGGAAAAGCACTAAATTTTAAGAATTTTTTCTTAATAATGAACATGAAAGCATGGTTGCACTTACTAGCTCAACAGCAACTCTGAGACAGGGACAGTGTTTATTAGTCAACTTGATCTTCACTGCCTTAGCACTCTGGGCAGTTTTTAACGCTCTCGACAGGTTCTCAGGCACCAACTCTAAATAGATTTCATTGTGCTCTGCAGCTACTCCTTCCATCTGAAATTCACCGAAGAAATTCCCCTACAATTTTTGAAAGTTGGGAAATAAAGCAAACAAGAGGGGCAAGTTTTGTTTATCAGACCTTAAGCTTAGAACTGCATGTGTACAGCAGAAACTTTCCTCTGCCTGGCATCACCTGAGGAATCACAACAGGCTGTGCAACTAGAAAGGCTCATTGCTTCAGGCTAAACCAATTAATGTCCTCCCCTAACACCTAATCAAGTCCATTAGAAAGTGAGTTATGCTTTCCTGTTTCCAGTTTTGGGCAGGCCCATGTGGGCCAGCACACACTGAAGCTTTACACTGTAGTGACAATCAAGGTAAAGGGAATATCCAACCTGAAACACCTGTGCAACCAGACAGACCTTGAGAGACCTGGCACATCGCAGGTGAGGGTTACAAGAAACGCCTCGTACATCAAACCCAATTGCATACTCTGGTTTTCAACACCATGTGGTTACTGAACTTCCCTGGGCTTACCTGGCTTAGCTCACACCACATACTGGCGCCTCCATTTGCTACTTTATCGGAGAGGATGAAATACAGCTTGCAGACAGTAAGGCGCAGGATGCAGGTCTTGGCTAACCTGGCGATTGTGTTAATTATACCTGCCGGAGGAAGGGAGGGAGGGGGACGTTACAGCGGTGATCGCTCCATACACCCCGGACTCTACGGGACAGGGGAAAAACCTTCAGCCTCTACAAACGCAGCTCGTTCTGCTGTGCAAACTCCTAAACACCTCGGGGCGAAGGAAAACGCCTCATGCCACCTCCTCCCAGGAAACGCCTGCGGTCCTCACCTCCTTTCCTCTCTCCTTTGCCCAGGAAAGCCGGCCCCAGCCGCCCAACGAAGCACTGCCGCCCTTCAGCCTGCCCCGGCATACTCACGGCTGAAGTGGTTGAGGCAGGCGAGATCCACGATCTTAGCCCGAAATCGCATGCCGGCGCGGGCCCTCCCGGCCCCCTCGCCCGCTGCCACAGAAATCGGTCAGGGAGAAAGAAGCCTCCCGCCGAGCAGCTCCGCGCGCGCAGCCGCCATTGCACCCGCTCCCCGGATGCGCAGCGTCTGGCGCAGGCGGGCCCTGCCAGACTTCCTTCCGCTGCGCTAGCGGTCCTCGCAGTCAGGGCTAAAAGGTTTCGCTGGAAGTAAAATGCCTTGGTACTCCCGGAACATACGTGAAAATTCATCTGTATGGGTCCCAGCCCCGATGTCTCAAGGAATTTTCTTTTTCAAATCCAAGGGGGCCCTTGCAGCAGACACCATTGATTCGCGGAAAACAGACTCTACAACCGATAAGTTGTAAAGTAGGTATGTTTATTCAGCTGAGGCGCATGGGAGATCACTCCTCCAAAGGCATGCGCGCCGTCAGCGGCACTCAGCTAGGTATATATATGCTTACAAGTTACATATGCATTAGGTTTCACAATACGGCTATACATATTCATGACCCATCCCCTCTTCGTGTTATAATTAGCTAAAAATCGTTTACATTACTATTGCGCATGCGCAGTGCCACCGGTCGTCGTGCGCCGGGGTCTCTGCGATGAAGTAAGACGTCTTCCTCGGTTTGAACTCTTCAGCCTGCCTTCTTGCACATACTCTCTGGGTTCCTGGTCCAAGTCCAAATCTCAAAGCCAGTTCGAGCTGGTTTCAGGGTCCGAAACCAGGATCTTCGGTTATAGTTGCCTCCTCTTATCAATCTTCATGTAAGAGGCCTTACATCTTCCCTTACATCCTCCTTTACATCCTCCCTTTCTGCTTGGCAAGCAAAATGAATGCTGAGCAAGCGATATACATTGTTTAGCAAGCATCCCTTAATAACTCATTTCTTAACCCCTTAAGTCCCTTGATTCACCATCAGCCCCCGGCAGGGGGCAAGCCCCGACACTGCCCCACACGACGCGGTGGTGAGGAAGGAAAGCAACAGTCGTGTTAGAAAGTGGAGAGAACAGAGCTTTCTGACAGGCCTTTCTACTGCCCCATTGTTAGCCAGGCTACCCAGAAGGGGCTGGGCAACCGAAAGTTTTTTGAGAAAGATATTCCCTGTCAGACCGGGCATCTCATATAGTCAGACTCCCAGCTTAGTGCATGGTGCACAAGGGTTTATGCAAAGGTTAGAATAGTTCAAGGAAATAATACAAAGTGAAGGAAAACTTTGCTCTACCTGTCAGTGTGCAGCATGCCTGTTTCCTATAGAAGATGGTGTCCTTTGCCTTGATGGTTTTGGTTCCTTGCAGTCCTTCAAAACTACAGCATTTGCCGAGACAGTTTTCTAGTGTTTTCTTTTTGGTCTGTCAGGATTGTCTGGTGTTTTTTTGTCACAGTGTAAGTTCCCCAGATCAGCTAAATTGCCTCTCTTACATTTAATTTTGAAATATTCTTGAGATGCTGCTCACATGCCTTGTTGCTCTCTTTCAATGCAGTCATTATGAAGAAAATTAGAAGAAATAACCTTGGGTCTACATCGTGACAGATACAGCAACAGTTTCTGGAGAGGTTATTCAATGCTTGTATTGCTCATAGGCCTTGTAAATTTTGTAGAAATAAGGTGAAGATTTTCCTAGAGAAACCAGTGCAGCAGAGTGTCACGAATTCTGATCTAGGATCCTGCCAACTATGCCAATTTGTCCCAAATGTGTGGTTTAGGGTCACTCAAAGAATCATCATCAAAGGTATTAATTAGCAAGAGTGGGGTTAATATACATTTATAAAAGTGTGACCAAGTTCAATTGACAAGTTTCACTCTGTCATGGATGAAACATAAAAAGAAAAATCAAATTAGAATATTTTTGGAGTGATTTACACAGAGACCAAAGACAAAAAAGAGTAAGGAAGAATCTCCTGTTGAATCACAAAGTTTGGAGTATACCCTCTTGCTTTCTAAACTCCTGATAGAGCTTAGGTGCAGCTAGGTCCGGTCTTAGTTACAGACTTGGACAATAGTTTACACCTAAGAGAATTAACTCAAACTTTTTCATTAAATATTGCTCCATTAGCCTTTTGTTTTGTAAAATGTGGCTTGCAGAAGATAAAGCTCTGATGGTGTAAAATCCCACACACTACACTTTGCAGTTCAACATACTTTCCATCTTTCACAGATATAGTTGCAGGCTGCTTTTAGTGAAATGAGCTGTATGAAGGTTAAGTGGGATTTGCAGAAGGAAGGTTGATCTAATCCCTTTCAAGATATGGCATCCTGGTATGTGTGGATTGCAAAAGGTTTAACAGATCCACATAATTTGCCTTTTCTGCCTTTGGCTATGGTTTCCTGAGAAAGCTGCTATCATGGTTTGACACTGGCCAAGTGCCAGGCACCCACAAAAGTCACTCACTCACCCTCCCCTGCAACAGCTGGGTAGAGGAGAGAAAAAATTAACAACGGCTTCATAAATTGAAATAAGGACCTGGAGAAAACACTCCAAGGGCAAAACAGGCTCGACTTAGAAGTACAAAGTGAATTTATTACTAACAAAGCCAGAAGAGGATAATGAGAAGTAAAATAAGCCCTTAAAACCACCTTTTCTTCCCCCCAACCCCTCCCTCCTTCTCACTGACAGTGCAGGGAGACAGGGTGTGGGGGTTTTGGTTAGTTTGTCACCTGAGATCTTCTGCTGCTCAGGGAGAGGAGTCCTTCCCCTGTGAGACTGTGGGGTCCCTCCCACGGGAGACAGTTCTTCACGAACTTCTCCAGTGTGGTTCCAATCTCATGAGCAGCAGTCCTCCCAAAACTGCTGCGGCATGGGTCACTCTTCACGGGGTGCAGTCCTCCAAGGACAGGCTGCTCCAGCCTGGAAGCAGGGGCCCCCTCTCTCCACCTCGTCTTCCACTTCATCACAGTCTCCTCCAGGCATCCACCCGCTCCAGTGTGGACACCTCCCACACAGGCTGCGGGTGGATCTCTGCATCCCCTGTGGATCCCCATGGCCTGCAGAGGAATCTCAGCTCCATCTCCTGGAGCACCTCCTCCCTATCCTTCTTCATTGACCTTGGTGTCTCCATGTTGTTTCCCTCACATTTTCTCACCTCCTCCTCTTCTCTATCTGGAATTAAAACTGCTTCCCTTTGTTTTGATTTTCTTCTTAAATATGTTATCACAGAGGTGTTACCATCATCTCTAATTGGCCCAGCCTTGGCCAGCGGCATGTTCATCTTCACAGCCATCAGGGACTGGTTCTGCCGGACATGATGGAAGCTTCTAGCAGCTTCTCACAGAAGCCACCTCTGTGGACCCCCCCCCACCAAAAACCAGGCCACACAAAACCGACACAGCTGGACAGAAGTTTGTTCTCTAGCTTGTTTTCTAGATATGGTCTGTTTTCAACAATGCTGTATAACCTCTGAAGATTACGCCACAATGAGAAAACAGACATCATGCATACAAAAAATTTCCATTGCTTGCCCTAAATAATAAAGAATAGGGAATTAATAACCAAGATGGGCATCAGAAATAAATTATTATATGCTACATATAAACTCAGAAGTCTGCAAAAAAAATGGCTTTATATTGCTCTGTGCTTCCATCACAGTTGACTGACAGACAGGCTCTACTTCAGGGGTTCAGGCCAGGCAGGAGGCATTTATTACTACAGCTGTAGGAGAGAAGGCAGATTGACAGAGGTTCAGTTCTCTATCCATACTGACTTAAAACAGAAGTGCTAGGGTATATCACATTGACAGCAGATATAAACAGCTTTGTGAAGGAGCCTTGATATGGCAGAGCAGCACTGACAGAGTACTAAACTGTCGCAGCAGTTGTACCCGTCTATTCCTAATAACTCAGAACCTCTGTGCTGTCTGTAGATCTTCTCAGCCTGTCACACTCTTGCTTGTGACACTACTATATCCATTGCCAACTTTTAGGCCTAGTGAGTCCTGCTGCCACACAAATACTTCTTGTGATCAAAGCCAATTTCTTCTGCAGTGTTTGTTTGTTTGATGTATTTTTTTTAATTTTTCTGTTAGTTATTTACATAGTGAATGGATTATACATGCATTTGAAATCATGAGTTCTATGTTTTTAAGCCCATCTAAATAACTTTAAAGTATACTTATTTAGGGAAGAAGGCATTCACACTGCTTAGGTTGCTTGATGGAGAGACAAAGGAAATGAAATAAAAATCTGAGAATGTCAACTCTGAGAACCAGAGGGACACTGAACATATCACCACAGAAAATGAATAGGTACTAGAACGGGCCCTTTCTCTGTGTAACAGTTCTAACTGAACTATTAAGTCCTTTCCACATTAATTTGATCTATGAGTGGGTATTATTGTAACTGATCATTTGGCTTGAAAACTCTGTATGATTTGATCCCAGTCTGCTGAAGTTCAGCTCTGAACAGATCTGTGAGAATTTCAAGTGTTATTTTCTATCATCATCTACACAAAACTGGAAATGAAGTTGTTTTGACTATATGGAAAATCACAATAAACTGTTTTGAGTTAAATGAAATAATTTTACCTCAAACAAGTTGTGTGTATTTTATTAAAATAAAATTCCCTTCAGAATTCTTAGGGAGGAAGTGCTTGCTCCTCTTTGTACCTTCATGGCTAAGTAATTCACATTCATTTTCATTTCATGGACCTTGTTTATAGGCTGCCTACATGCAGTTTTGCTTTTTGGGTTTAAAGTGAGCGCATCACATAAAACCTCTAGTGGGAAATCCTGCCAGCTTGCAGAAAAAACATACCAAATGAGAAAATAATATGCCAGATCTACAGATAGGCTGATTGCCTAAGAAGCATCTGTTTCTATTTTTGCTCATGTTTATTGAAAAGAAGGGGCATATGGATGGACAGAAAGATTCATCATTTTTTAACATATGTAGGGATCATGTCTTCATCCAAGACTTGCTTTTGGGCCAGTATTCTAGCAGTTATGAAGCTGACTACTAATACTGAAGCATAGAAGCAGTGAGCAATTTGTCCCTAGCATACTGTGATTAAAAAACCACCCCCAAACAAAACGCAAACAGGTTACTGCCTGTGTATTCAATAATGAATCCACCATCATCAAAAGCTTTCTGGATATAGGCTTGTGACTGTATGCGAAGCCAAAGGAGACAAGTTGCGCCAAGTACTAGGCTTTCTCCTGCTTGATGCTTAAACCATGTCAGAATTCATTCTCTTCTAGTCAAAGCATGGCAACAAGATGCAGATTTTATTTAGAAAACAGAGGCCATTTTCAGTAGCAAACATTTTGACATCTCTAGGGTGATGTGGCAGCTGAAGGAATTTGAGCCATCTGAGACTAAAATTCAAAATAATCAAAACCCAGGCCATTTGCATAAATATCTCCCTTATTTTCTTTCTAACTCCCATTAGCTATCTATTTGTTTCATTTAAGCTTCAGAATGTTGGTTTTTTCAAAATTTCAACTCAAATAGTCCGAACAGGAATTTCATAAAGTGAGTTGCATTAAATTGAGTGTAATAGATGGGCTCAGAACACCCAAAATCGTTAACATTTCATGAATTTATAAACCCCTGAAACGAGGTTCAGAATTTTGCAAATTAAGACTTAAGCCTATTCGGGCCAGTAACAATGTCATTACAAAGCCTGTCTCTGAAGAAATCCTTCCTGCTAATTTGTCAGTCTTTTGAGAGTAGTCTCTGACTTTTCTTGAAGTGAAAAATTAGGTATAGTGGGAAGAATGTACACTAAATGGTGATACTCCAAAGTGTTTTAACCACCTAATTTCAGCTTCTTTATAACAAATCTTCAGGTTTTCTTGATTGGTTTCCATTCATCCATGCAGTTTCCTCAATTAAAACAGAGTAGAGCATGTAATTTCATTAGTCATTTCAAACTGGAAAACTTGCAACTGCTTTGGTCTTACTCTAGCGTCCAGTTCAGAAATCCATTTTGCTCAAAACAGGCAGGTGAAAGCAGAAGCTAGGAAAGACCATACATCAGTTTCAGAGGATTTGATAAAATAACTAGAGCTTAATTTTAAGCAGTCTAGAGTCCAACCTTTTTTCTTTTATAAAGACAAAGAAATAACTCACACTGAAAAAGATTTGCTACTATACCTAGAGAGGCAAAATCATCCTGGAAAATACCCAGTGGTGTAACAGGTAGCCTAGCTCAAAGATGCTGCTTTTTGTAGAAACAAAGTTTAATAAAAGGTATGCATGTCCAAAATTTTTATTCCAGCAAGGGATGACTCAGTAAACAATCGAATGATTCTGCTAGTATAACATGTAAGGATACAGACACTCTAAAAATAACTTTTAGTATGAAGGCAACTAAACAAGTAAAATAGATAAATAAATATTTTCCTAGAACAACTTATTCCAGCATCCTGTTCAGCTACACACAGACAAAGTTATACTGCTCTCCAATATTTAAGACAAGTTTCTTTTCCTGGAGTAAATACGTATCAGGGATTTTTAAAATACCAAATAACACAGTTATGAAGTCAGAAGCCTATAGTCAGAATTACTTTTATAAGTAAACTATTATACATGTTTACTGTCTCCTGTATTTAAGTCAGAAGAACTGCTAGAGCTGAGTATTTTAATCTGACATTAATTTTGACTGCTAGCATTTTGTCTAGCCCTAGATTGTTGACATTAATGTCTTAGCAGTTGAGACAGCTTTTCATGTTTTAGTTTAGTAATATGAGAAGGCATGGAGGAAGAACTGAAAACCTGAACATTTCCTGATACACATAGTTTTGGACAAGCCACATGCTCAATAGTTGTGTAAGAACACAAAAAAAGCAAAAATCTGCAAATGATGATAGAAACCTGAAAATCTGTTTTAATGGGCTATTTTGAACAAAATAGGATTTTAGTATTTGGAACATACATCAAGATGGATAAAGCATTCCATATACTGAAAATCACTATCCTTTATGGATATCAACATTTTACAGCTCTTTAAATATGGTAAATTTGACACTGTGTGTGGGAGTTACAAGTATCTTTTTATGCATGATGAATGATTAGTATTTAACAGAAGCAAACACCTTCTAATTTTACTTATTTCAATGCAGTTTGATTGGGCAGTAGAAAGGAACACAGAATTAAAATCAGTTTCATGTTTCCAGTACACACAAAATTTTTTCTTACATAAGTAGAACAGAATATTTTTCATGAAAATAGTTTTGAAGGTAGGTTGAAGTTCTTTATTTTTTTTTAATTTGGTTCCAAATTAGTATAGCTGTAGATTTTTGGTCTTGGGAAATTCTGGTATTTCCCCTGTGAATCTCATATATTTCAAGTGCCAATGTTTTATAAAAATTCTAAAGGAAATAGGTTTTTCTATTTGCAGTGAATATTTTCAGGTTGCAATATTTTTGCACTGAAACATCTGTGATGCTTTACTCACTTTGTTCCTTAGTTTATTTGCTCTGTTTCCCATTTCCTTTAGTTCTCAGATTTATGATTAATACCTTTATTGTCAACCTGTGCTTTCTTTTGTCCTTCTTCCACTTCAGGTATTTTGTGCTCATTTTAGTGTAAGAAAGGTAAATGAAGGCTACACATAAAATCCCCAAAGCCTTCAGTGTCACCAAAATGCCCAGTGTCCCAGATATCATACAGCTTCAACCTGAGGCAAATTAATTTGAGTCCCTATTGGAAGCCTTCATGATAGACATCTGTAGCACTGCCTGTTGTGCACAGGTATCAACCAATACTCCTAGATTATTTTTCATTGACCGAGTTGTCTATGGTAAACTTACTGAAGTCAATTTGATGTCCAGAGTGCTAGCAGCTACAGCTGCAACTGAAATCAATGGCCACTCTGCTCTACACAGTTTCATCTCAGAGGAAAAAAACTCTCAGAGGGCTAGGAGATTGCACTGGAAGTCATACTTGGAAGAGGCACAAAAATCACAATGCATATCAGCACCACAAAATTGTCAGACTCTAAGTCCCATTTCAATAAGAATCTGCATTAGCAAAGCTCACCCCTTCATATGGGCACAACCATGGAGTGAAAATAGAAAAACTATTTTCAATAGTTTTTTAAAGTTACCTCCCACGCCCCCAAAGCATACCAGAAACTTTTGGAGAGATGTCCAGAACTGCAGTGTTATGGGCAATTCGTTCAGTGAAATTACTTCAACAAGTAATTTCCTGCTGATCCCCAAGACAGTACCTATATAAGCTAAAACACAGTTAATTCTGTGCTATTTAAAAAGATCAGTAAGAACACAATGGTGTTTGTCCCTTTTATTATGAAAGATACAAAAACAGAGTCTAGTGAAGCTATCATTAGAAACATTAACTTTTTTTGAACCAACTCTCTATTTACATATACAAAATTCCCCAAGTGGAACAATATCAAATGTGAGACACATCAAAATATACCATATATACAAGTTCAGAGATTTAATATCTCCGTTATTCCATACATGATGGCTACACAAAAAGTCAATTCCTACCTGTTTTCCCCAAATATTTTAAATTAAGTTTATGAGACATAACAAGCAAAATAAAGCAGAATATGGGGAATGTTCTGCTATCTGAATGGTTACTTTATAAAAATAGTACAAAATAATAGAGCCAGGTTTTCAAGTCAGGCTGAATATTCTGTCAAATAGTCCAAACTGATGTAGGTAAAAGAATGAAAACTATTACTAATTTTTATTGTCATCAAACCAGAAATATCTCAGGAGTTGAAGATGCGCTCATTTTTGGATCACTAATCAGCTACTAGGCAAAGCAAGTATTTTTGTTTATTTTTTAAAAACTCTTCCTTCAAACAGAAAAGCCAAATAAAATACTAGAACTTGCTTTGCATGATCAGACATTCTGATTTAAAACATGAAATACA
Organism: Eulacestoma nigropectus; assembly: GCA_013397775.1. Classification (NCBI taxonomy): domain Eukaryota; kingdom Metazoa; phylum Chordata; class Aves; order Passeriformes; genus Eulacestoma; species Eulacestoma nigropectus. The sequence goes on from VZTE01002520.1 coordinate 25,042, forward strand.
AGAAGACACACCACTTTGTATGGTTTTTAACTGGAACCAACTACTGCTTAATTGGTAAGGCACTTCTTCCTTTAGATCAGTCCACTTCCCCACATTTTAATTTAGCTCCACTTCACACAGTGAAGTGATTTCAGCTATGCCATTTTTGACAGCAGAAGGGATGTTGTTAAGAACTTTTGCTCTCCAAGCATGGATGGCCTCAACAATACCTTCTGGATTGCTTGATCCCAAGTCACATAGCGAATATACGGCTGCCAGCTGCACACCCCAGGGAACACCTGCAAAAAGTTAACACAAATCAGCTTATAGAAACTTTGATATGCAAGAATGTTTTTGGGACTCTTCTATCTATAGAAACTATTATTCAAGAACTGAAAATAAAACACATCAACAGTTGTGATGCCTAACACCATAACGTAGCAAGATGACAACCTGCACACAAATTCTGTAACATCTCATTTTATACTAGCACTTTCCAGTTTTCTCAATTCAGCAACTTTTCAGTATTGAAAGGGCGTACAAGAGTTGAGAAACTAGTGACTTTAAGTTAATAGTAATCAGACTTAAGAAAACAGTCAGGTTTACACCAAGTCTGAAACAAACACAGACATATACTGTAGACCATACACCACCAAGTTGGAAGAACTTGAGATTGCAAGGAAGAGAAGTTATACAGGTGGTTCAAAGCTCCCTAACATTAACAAATGCTTCACCGCAAAATGTACTTAACATCCACAGTAACTTAGCACTGTGAATCTCTGCTGCCCTAACTGCCTTGTTTTGTCTCATCAATACCTCGAACTTTCTCCCAACACAACAATTTTGTTAATAGTAAGCTTCAGCATACATTGCTCAGGTAAAAAATTAGCTATTACTGCTCAAGTTATGATCACCTTTTAAGTGATCTCTAATGCAGCTGATAGGCTCTTACAGGAAACTGTCCAATTCCAAGGTGTCTGAAAGTATCTCAGAATTGTTCTCTGTCTCAAACAGAAGGTAATACTGTTAATACCTCATTAACTTTGTAAGAGAAAGGGACTCAAACCGAAAACTGTTTGAACTGTTATGCACTAATGTAAACTGCAAAAGCAGGCTGTTTTGCCATGTGTGCCTTAATTTATGTTCTGGCATTGCAAAACTTCACATTGTGGATGTTACACTCAAGTTTCTCTAAAAAAACATTACCTTCCTCTTTTGCATGCTGTACAAACAGTCCAATTACTGAACTAATATTCTTCACTGCAGCAAGATAGCCTTCCTTCAAACCTATTTGTCCTAATCGACCTGAAAGAAAAAAAGAGTTACTAAGTATCTGACTATTTAGACAGTCAACTTCCTAGCTTTTATACTTCCCAACTGTCTGTTGAAGTACCAACAGAAAATGCAAATTTTAACTACAAAAAAGTAATTCTTGTTACCATGTTGTCTTGGGAACAACAGTTGTCCTATTCCTTGTGTAACTAAAGACCCTGAGGCATTTTTCATCAGATTGATTCAACCTCCCATAGGTTTACAATTTTTAAGTGTAAAACTCAGAAAGAATGCAATTTTTGTTTAACAAACAGTATCATATAGCCTACATACTGAAAATATTTACTGAAACTCAAACTAGATCTATTTACGTCAAATGCCACCTAAATCCCAAATAAATTAATCTAACTTAAATTTATTATGGTATTAAGTTGCATATAAAATCTTATTTTATACACTTTCCTGGAAACCATATGGCATGAAGCTGTGTCATGGGACGTTTAGGTTAGCTATTAGGAAAATATTCTTCACCCAGAGGGTGGTTAGGCACTGGAACAGGCTCCTCAGGGAACTAGTCACAGCACCAATCCTGTCTGAGTTCAAGACGCACTTGCACAATGCTTAGGCACATGGTGTGATTCCTGGGGCTGGCTTGTGCAGGGTAGGAGCTGGACTTCAATGATCTTAATGGGTCCCTTCCAACTCAGGATTTCTATGATTCTATATGTAGCTACAGATGATTTCATTTTAAATACATAAAACATGTTGGTATTTGTTACCACAAATCAATATAATATCTCTCAAAACTTAAGTACCTGCTTTCCACAGGCTGATAAACGGAAAATATCTGCATAAAGATCCAATAAAATGCAAAAATACTTTAACTCACTTTCCAGACAGGCCTGACACTTTCCTAAGGACATACTTATATAAAGCAGAAGTTCAATCAAGAATTTAGATTACTTACCAATCAGCCTGAGTGTCAGTGCCATAACACTATCACGAATGGATTGAGCAGTTTCATGCCCCTTTCTCTTCTTTATCCAGTTATCCATAGAAGGCCAAAGCACTTTGCTGTGAAAGAAAAATGAATTTGACAGTCTGATACTGCATGAAGGGGTGGTTGTAGTATTCATTGGATAATGAAGGCAAATGACTCTTTTGTTTGTTACTAACTTTAGATAGATTGACTTTACAGATGTATATGAAATCATGTTACTTTCAAATGTCATGCTGATATGTTCTGTAAGTTTCTCATATGACTGAAAATTCAGCTTGTATGTTACAAGTAGGACCTGATGCTTGTTTTTAAACCTAAAAGGACCCAAAGAAAGACTTTTTTAATCCTTAAAATTATGCTAATAGACCTAGTTACCTGTTACCAGCACAAGTCACAGACAATCACCTCGGTGTGGCTTTAAAACTACATACGTTTCACTGAAGCTAATTTGTATCAATTTTAAAAGTATTTCACCAAAGATAACTTCTTTACTATCTTTAAGTATGGAACTTTTGTATGGAGTATACAAGACAATGATGATGATAAGTATCACTGACAATGATGATGATAAGTATCACTTACTATGTTATGTCACAGATAAACAAATGTCTACTAAGTCATGTAACCTCTATATAGAAAATCAAGGCTGTCAGATCAGTGTAGGTGTCAAAATGAAGTCTTTCAAACTAGGTTAAGTATGGTAGCAGTCCATATCCTGGACTACAGGTTCAAAGAAAATTTAAGACATTGAATCTAAGCATTACAATTATTTTAGAATTAAAATCAGACTGAAATCAAGATAATACACTGATGAGTATGGATATATTTCACTTTCAGCACTGAAGCAGTGTTGTTTTCATATCAGAAGTTCCACCCTCATTTTCTACTGATGGGGGGAGGGCAATTTGACAAGTAAGTTCAGAAGAAGAATCACTTTGCTTCACTGACAGACAACTCATCTCAAAATCTTATATAGCTATTTTGAAAGCAATTCTTTACTAGAACAGTTCTAACAGGGTTTATTCTTGGGACAATACCATAAAATCCTACATTTCCACATTGATCACTCCTTCTATGTTAAAATAAGGCACACAAACACAGTAGTCTAGGACTAATCAGGTTGAAACATCCTCATTTCTAAGTATCTATGTAATATTTTGTTATGTTAAAAGCTAAGTCATAATGCATTTGGGAAACAAAAAAAACATCACCAAAACAAACGACAGAAAAACCACAAAGGAAAACATTTGAAAGAAGTGATTGCCACAATACCTTATAACATTATCATGTGTCCAATCCCACTTCAGGTGAGAGCAGAGTAGATCAACAGCAAATATATATTGCCAAGCATCTTCACTGAGATCTTCTCCATACTGCTCACTCAGGTGAAATTCTACTTTTGTACATGACTGCATTTCTAAAAGCAGGTTTGAGACCATAATACCAGCATCTAAAGACGAACTCTGGAATTTTAGAAGGTAATTATCTTAATGCAAGGAAAGTTACCAGCCCAGAACCAAACTCTTTACAAAGATTTGATATTGACTGTGCACAGCATCTTACACCATAAATCCAACTTTTGGGTTGAATTAATGCAAACAAATAGAATACGTAAACCAAAACCTTCAAGTACTATTTTTTTTTTCTGATGCCTTTACTAAAAGGAGAGTTTGGAAGAAAAATACCCAAACAATAAAAACCACAGACCTCACACCCACTCTCTTATCTCCTTCTACAATTTGGGGATTTTTGTTTCTGTCAATGCAGCATTAAGGTAAGAAGAATGTTTTTCCAGTGCAAGAAGATTAGACTAATATTGTTCACTTTCTAAATAATAAAATTTGTTACTCTTTATTCTTCATTAGGGGTGAATTTGCAAGCAAGTACTTTCAATAGTTGAGGTAAATAAACATGCCATGTGAAATTAGCCATTCTGCTAATTAAATAGCTAGGGGAAGAAAGGAAATTTAAATACAAACATTCTTTGAGTATCTGAGGTATTAAGAAAAAAGTCTAGGCTTATCACATAAACAGAATGGGTGCTTGGCAGATCTTCTCAGTACAAAACCTCATATAATTGGCAAGTTCTGCCATGGTGCAAGTCACTAAAATGGCACGCTTTGACCAAGAAATAAATGCCCATTCCATATGAGTTTTACTTTCATAAGTAGAATAATCTTCTCATAAAATTATATGTATAACAGACTGTTAATCACAATCTACTTGAAACTTTTACCTGTATTTCTACCCAAGTAAAACAGAGCTTACAGACAGGGTGATATCATCTCTTATCATGAATATAGAAAATTTTGAGGTTCTGCTCCCCAGCTGCAGCAGCTCTCATATTTCAGAGATCCATAAATAAAGTAGGTAGTGTGAGTGCAAAGAATTAATATTTCCAGGAATATTTACTAGGACATTCTTATGTGCATCTCTACTGGCATGGTATTAAAAGCTGTAACCTAACAGAATGGAGAATATAAATTCTTCGCTAAACAAGGACTGCAGTACAGTGTAACTCTGAATACCAGAGCTTAATGCTACATCACAACTGTGATTTAATACTAAAAAAAACAGATACAAATCCATGCCAAATTAACTCACTCTTGCACTAAAGCAGGAGGTTTAGGGGGCTGTAATTTCAGTGATACCATATTAAATTCAGGGCTGGCTTCAGAGGTTAAAGAAAAAAAATTATCATACAACACCTAAAGGCTATGATGACAGCAGTAAGACTAACTGCATTCCTCAAGGCAGTTGTGGAGCAGCATGTTAGGATAGGGAATAGGTGAGCTATTGTCATGGTTTAGGAATGGTATTCTCCAAATTAGTGCTCCCACTAACACCAAGCACTGCTTGCTTACTCCTTCCTCTCCCTTCCTCTTCTCTGTGGCAGGATGAACAGGAGAATTTGAGGCACAAAATGTAAAGATCACAGGTTGAGATAAGAACAATTTACTGGAAACAGCAATGAGATAAGAAAACAAACAGTAATAGCAACTAATGATGGAGGGTACAAAAGAGAGACCAACAATTGGAAACAACAATACCCAACCTCACCCTCCACCATACTATGCTGACTCATTCACCCTGGAAGAGACTCTTCCCCACATCCCTGGCAATGATGTGAGGTGGTACAGAATAAACCTCTGGGTCCTAGCCATGCCCCCTTTTGGCTACTGCAAAAATTAACCCTGTCCTGGCCAGAACCAGGACATTTATGAATCAATATGATTTTGTTCACTTGCTATTTACAAAACTATTTTATTTCCAGGAAGCAAACCTGGCATTAACATGGAGTTTTCAAAAATATGGGGCCCTAGCCTTTAAACAAACACACGAGCCTGTCACACAAACTCCTCCAGAAACAAAGCACCTCTGGCTTTCCATCTGCATGATTCAAAATTGCCCCCAATTATTTCAATTTTTCCTCCTTGCAGCATTCTTTTCAGGATGGTAATATGTGCCTGCTGAAAACTGATAGAAATTAAATTATTTGCCCAACAGCTCAAAGACTTGAAGTCAGCTCTCACAGGTCATCCTTCTTCTAGTATCACGGGTTTTGTACTGTTCACACCAACTGCTTATGAAATTAACTTTTTTTGTGATAAACAAATATTTACAGTCTACCTTGCAAAAAGATCGTAAGTAAAAAGAGACAGGCTCATCTTGAAATTAACTGTAGTAACGTATTACTTGTTACACAGAGAACTACGAAAGATAAAACCAACACATATTTTAAAAAGCAACAATACAAAGCAAAACAAAAAAATATCTCAAAGAACAGTTCCACAGATGGAAAGAATTCCCTAGTCCAACCACACTCTAGTTAAAAGTTTAAAAACAACCTTTACTTTTAATGTTCAGTAGATGGATTAGTAATTAACAGGGAAAACAAGGAAAGTATTGTATTCTAGTAGGGTCTAGACAACTAGAGAAGAAGTCCTGAAGTGGCATTAGTTGCACAATTGTACAGCCTCCATGGAATATTCACACCCTTTATTAGAAAAGTAAGTTGCTTGATTTGATTCAGCCAGCAAAGCGATCAATGCAGACAAAAAGCTGATACCGACAATGAAATCAGACATTACCTGTTCCCAGTTGAGATAAGCACTTAAACAGGCCAGCATCTCATTGCTTGCACTCTGCCTGACAACTAATTGCATAGCTTTGTTAATTGTACCTTGGAAGACAAATATGTCAGACCATACATTTGTGATAAATAAAATCAATTTTTCTGAGTCTGGAAAGTCTGAGGAAAAAAAGAAATAACTAAGTAAATTTTTAACATTCTAAAACAACAAAAATATATATTCAGGCATTAAAAGCTAGTACAGTCAGCAAGGTAACTAGGAAAAAGGCATAGAAGTCACATCACAACTGCAGCCTAAGGAAAGGGAGTCATACTAGCACGTCTCAGTCCTTAGACTAAATAAGAAGAAAAGATCCAAGAAAAAAAAAACAAACAAGAAACACCAGAAAAACCCCAACAAACCTTAAGCCACCTCCCCCATTATAATTTCACTCTCTCTCCCTTCATCTTTCTTACTGCACTTTAGTTCACTACGGAGAATGGTCTTAGAGCATTGAAACTGGATTCTTTTAGAATTAAATTGAACTGGAAGATGCACTCCAACAACTTAATTAATACATTCCAGTCACAAATAAGCACTCTGATCACTGGACCAAACTAGAATTAGTCCAAAGAAAAAAATAATCTACAGTACTTGCTTATACCTTGAAAACATACATCTGTGAAATATATATATATATATACACACATATATATATACATACACACATATATAAGCACCTGCAAAGAACTTTCACACAATTCAAATCTGATATTGCTCAGCAGTTTTCCCAGACTTTGTCAGAGCAATTATGTATTATGCAAGTTGTAAGTGAGCATATAGGAATGATGCATGCTAATATTTGTACTTCCATAGATGTAAAAATTTGTGCTACTCCCATATAACTGAAGAATCCTCATTCGTTAAAGTAATTCAGAGCAAGTATCTGACAACTATCAGTTAGAGAGGACATCGAGTTCCAGGCCATCAATGAGAAGCCAAAAGACCCTTCTGAATACCAAAGCTGAGAACTTCAAGGCAAAATACTAAGGTAAAACATGGAGTGTGTAGACTGTAAGCAGTAACAAATACATTGGAGTAAGTAAAAACTAGATATTACTATCATGGATGAAATGCTATATTGGAATACATATGCCTGGAACACTGTACAAAAAACAATGAAATCTGAAAAGCTAAATGTACCTTCCCTCTTCACTTCAGCATAACTTCTATGTTTTTTCAAAGATCTTAAGAACTAGAAAACGTATCAAAATACATCAAATCAAGAAGCTTTAATGAGCATAAAGAATTTAGACTTCCAATGAAGTGTCTTGGATGGACCTTTTACTCTGAAGCTGCTCATCATGTGAAGAATTAACTTTTTTCTATCAGGACTGTTAGTGAACTAGAATTACTGACAACTTGAATTGCCTGCCCAGGAATTTAAAACACTTACAAAATTCACTCAGTGATGAGTAAGAGTTCAAGGGGCATCAAAAAAAGAAAAGTAAAAAAAAAGAAAAAAGGGAGGGAACAGAGGAGAGATAAAAGGAAAAATAACCAAAAAGGTAACATTTTATTTATAAGTCACTTAAGGCAGAATACCTGAAAGATGAACAGAACAAAAACGATGGACAAGTCGTCAAGACAATAGATGATGTAAGCCTATAGTGAATTTGGTAATTGTGTAGCTTGTGTTGCTGTAAATCTGATGGGAATATGTGAAACTACATGAAAGGGAAAACCCTAAAATAAATGCATAGTAATCAAATAAAACCAAACTAATTTTAAAAAGCCTAAACAGCACTTAAGATGTGTTTAAAGCTGTTCCCACTCAAAAAAACCCTATAAAACCACAAAACAATGACAACAGAAATTTAAGCAATTCAATGTATAGAAGAGAAAATCATCCAATAAAAGACTGCATTTAGCTACTAAAGTTTGGATCTTACATAGAAAAAGAAAGGAAACAGGGGGAATGTTTAATATTTGCAAGAACCCACAAAAAGAAAAAGCAGTAAGACACTAAAAAACAAAAGGTTTAATTGTTATTTTAGACTAAGAAAAGATATCTGACAAGTAATAGTTTCTAACATGGTGCAGTATTAAAACTATTAACATGAAAGAAGTAAAAGTAGAGTTATAATGGACTGAAGGATAGAAAAACAGAGAGGAAAACAGGAGTTCCAAAACAAACTCAAACAAAAATATTACACCCCCCCAAAAATGGTAATTAAGAACAAAATGAAACCACAAACCTTTTTAAGATTAAAAAAAACAAGAAACAAACAAAAAACAGGAAAAAAACAACAGCTATATGAAAGATAACAAGTAATTCAAACAATCTCAAGCTGTAGCACTTTGCTTGTCAGTGCTTTCGAATTTTATTTTATTTTAATGTGAAACACAGATACCAGTATACTATTTTCAAAGTTGGTGAAGTCCTTCCAAAACAAAGATTCTTAATTTAGCAATAGTATGTATGTGTTACCTTTGTTCCTGGGACCAAAAGCGGGGGGGGAAAGGAAGGGAACCAAAATGGAAAAAACTTCTCAACCAAGCGAGAACTTGCATAACAGGAAGTAAAAAGACTTTAAGGAGGACAAATTATAAAAATACCCTGGTTTTGATCAAGGTATTGTCCAGCTCCTGACACTGTTTCAAATATCTGTTTTTAAATCACATTTACTTTATGAATCAGTACCTACTCAATTAAAATAAGAAAATACTAATTCCCAGAAATCACATTATCATTTTGGAGATGGTGGGGCAAAAAAGAAAGCACAGAGTATCCTAAATTACATAGTTCTTTGGAAAAATAAGTAGACTACTAAGAGCCCAGGTCATCACAAAACTATGGCACAGATGTGGAGGAACTGTGAGAAAGGGAATTTCTTCTAGAACAGTCTCTACTTTTGCATTACAGAAAAAAGTTCTAAGGAAGACAACCCTTTAAGAGGATTTCTGTTTGTTTTTACAAATATAATAATTCTGGCACACTACAGTAAAGACACGGCATATTTAAGATATAAGACCACTAAGCCACACTGTACCTTCTTTAAGTAGGCTATAGCAGAAAAGGCGGGCTCTTTCCAAATCTCCCAACTGTCGACAAATTCCTGCATAGACTCTACAGAGAGCCTGACTGAAATTGTAATTTGTGGCATTCTTCTGAGCCTTTAGCTTATTGAGAATAACATGCAGCAAGGACTCTGCTAAATGCTGTAAGACACAAAATATATTGTTAGACTGTTATATACTTAAGAATACTTGACAACATTGTAGTAGTAGTATGACATGTAAAAAGAACTACTATCTTACTTACAAGAATATTGTTTGCATACATATAAAAATGCAGGAAAGTAAATCAGAGGCAACCAGCAAAAGAAAAAAGAAGGGAGGAGCAGGCAACTTCCCAGAATAAACATGCCATAAAAAAAGAATAGGGCTACTATTCTTTGAATATAAATTGTTTAGTTACGTGATTAACAACAATCTTCCTCAAAGAACAAGGAGAATAATGACAAGTAGAAGGAATGAGGAGAGGAATAATGACAGGTAGAGTAACCCAAATAACCTAATCAGAGCAAATGTAAGCACCCTGACTTAGCTACTCCAAAGATGCCATAGAAGGACAAACAGCCCATCGTCCAAGTGTGAGATTTACTAGGTAAGTTAACAGCAGTCTTTCCCCAGATCTCTGTACATACTGCAGGAGATGGGGAGGAGATGTTGCTGCCTATAGTAACATGGGACTCAATATCAGATGCAAGGAAAAAGAATATTGGGATTGTGCAGATTGTGCATGACTTACTAGGGGATGTTTAGAGGGAGAGCTAAAAGTGGAGAGTAGAATGAGAGGTTTAGGAGCCAGGTGCTGGAAAGTACACAGTTCAGACTGGGTACCTGTGGACAACAGGGAGTCTGAGTGTTAGCTTTGGGAGGAACCAGAAGGTCTAAGCCAGCTACCTGAAAGACCAGGAGTCTGATGGCCAGACACAAGTCTGGACCAGCTGCTGGAGGAATGTGTGTACACTTCTGTGTCTCTAAGTTTGTCAGTGCCTAAGACATGGGGGAAGAATATCAGTCACCTACTGGATATACTGAGTGCCTAATGTTAGATGCTGGAGGAATCCATATTGTCTGTACATGTATGTATGTATTTTCCACTACCAGAATTTCAATCTGATTAGCCAGACAAGGAAATTAGAGTAGGTTGTATTGTGTGCACGTCTCTCTACTAGGAGTACGTACTTAGCCTTGCTACTGGCTGGACCTGGAAACATAAAGCTACAAGCCTTGCTTCTATGAAGTTACCAGACTTGACAACTCCTAACAAAGACGACCTGAGATCTTGGTAACAGTTTCTGAGGAGCACTTAATTACCTAAAAGCACTGTAACAGGACAAAATGCTGCCATGTATAAGTTGGTGAATTGCACTGCTGTAGACTACAAATTATCTATGAGAAAGATGGCAACTGAAGTGAAATTTTTCAACACTGATGCTAAGGAAGTTCTGAGAAATAAAATAAGGGAAGAATTTTCTAATAAAATTAAATTTAATAACCTGATGTAGAATAATAAAGGTAAACACAGAATGAAATTATATGCCAGTATTGTATATACAATAAAGTTTATCTTTTTTAATTAAAAAAAAATAGAGTAATTTTGGAGGAACACGTACAGCTGTTAATACTATCCACTTAAAAAAGTGCTGCAAAAATTAAGTGGTTTATGCATATGTCAGAAAAGCATATGTATTTATAAATGCAGTTTTGCATCTTGGACACCACTGAACAGTAATTTCTTAGGCAGTTCTATATTTTCTCAGGTTATACAAATTTAGATTTCTAACAACCTTTCAACACTACACTTTGGCACTGCAGATTGCCAGAACAATTGAGAATTCAAATACTACAAACTTACACTCTTTCCATCTGCACAGAACTGATTATTAAACCATAAAATTTAAAATTATGCTACTTACCTTGTTTTTTATACCAAATTCATAGACAACTTCTCTTTCTTCATCTCTCATTACTGGAATCTTTGAGATATTGCCAACATACACATGACCTTTAATAACTGGTAACAAGTCAAAACAGGATTCAGCAACTTTCTTTAATGCCAAAGAAACTTTCTGGCAATCAGGATCCTTCTTTATTGGTAGTGATTCTTCTAAACTGGAACTGTGTGATGAATCACTGATTTCATAGCTTTTACCATGGAAAGCCTCCTGCATTTCACAGATGGTATTTTCAGTATTTCTGACAGCAGTAGTATCACTGGGCTCCATCCTTGGTGGTTCACTGTCCAACCTCAGTCTTTTGGCACTTCTTGGCATAGATACCTGCAATAGTGCCCTTTTTTCAAGATGATCTGATGACCTTGAAAACAATTGCAGATTTTGCACATCTTTGTCTTCATCTTTGCTACTATCAGATTTCAAATTGCTCCTAGCTTTAACAAAAGCAGTTGATGTAGATGCAATTGCTTTGAATCCACCTATTTGAGACACAGGTCCTGGCAAACTCTGGCTGTCTGAAAAAGCACATCGGTTAAGCTGAATATTGCCTTTCAGAATGTTTAGTGTCCTTGCCCTTGCAGACAGCTCTGGATACATAGTGTCCAATATTTTCACAGAGTTCTCCTGAGGAGTACCTGGACCAGCACCAACTGTTGCAAAGAGAGGAAATCTTCCTGGAACGGGAAGTGCATGCTTTGGAATGGAAGTACAAAATTTCAAAGGTGAGGAGTGAATCCTTCTACCTACTGCCATTTCTGAGGGTGAGGAAGGAGAAGATAAAAGAGCAGATTTTACTGCTGGAGTATCTGTTAATGGAGACATGAGAGGAAGAGCAGGAGTTTTGCATAGTGGGGATATCAGGTCACCAAGAGGGGAAAGCACAGAGGACTGACCTACAGAAGACATTACTGGGGACACAGCACAGGCAGTTTTTGGAGGAGTAGCAATCAGAGGAAGTAGCAAGGGGGGTAGAGGAGGACCTATCTCTTCCCTGATTTTATTTATCATCTCAGATGAGCATTTTGTTGGCACAGAAGTATCAGCATTTGCAAGACCTGGCTGAGTAACTTTAAGAGGCTTTGTTTTTCTTTTACCTTGAAACAGTCTCTTTGATAGCTTGCTGTGCACTACTTGGGCAGCTGTCTTGGTAGAAACAGTCAAGATTTCAGATTGTTCTTGCTCTTTGTGCTTCAGTTTATTGCTCTTTTTGAGAGCACAAGACTCTGATTCCACCATACGTAACTTCTCAAATACTGTCTTTTGTGGTTCAGAGAGCTGCCCAACTGTTTGACAACTGCACCTTACATCAGAGAGGGCTGGATTTGGACGATACTTGAGTAAAATTTTTTTTCTACCACTATCTATGATAACATCAGTGCTGCCTTCTCCCATGTTGCAAGCAGTGTAAGTTTGATTATTACGATATTCTTCAAACACTGAGACCCCCGTATCAACACTGTGTAATAGACTTTGTTCACCATTTGAATGAATTTTTGCAGAATCATTTTCTTCTAAGAAATTGCCAAGTGCTAACATTCTTGTATTTAATTTACTGGTTTTTACAGTCAGCCTGCAATTTTCTGAGAATCTGCATAGTGGTAACCTATTTTTTGAAGCATTTGGCATCACAGGGCTTTCTTTTGATGTTCCAGGTTTTAATAGATTTTCCTCACCATGACTGATGCATCCAGCTATGTTAGACTCCACCATGAGTTCATTAGCACTCTCAGTATTTTCAGAGGTTACTAATATACATTCCCTTTTCCAAGAGGGTAAGTCTTCAGGATAACCTTCCCCTGCCACACTTGACCACTCATTTGCAGTATCTCCAGAGCTGTTTGGTTTGCAATGTGTATCCATATCCACCACAGTGCCTGCTTTTAGGTGCCTAACTGTGAAAGTATTTCCTGGGTGCATCATTGAATGAAGCTCACATACTTGGTAATCCGCATCAACAATTGCACCAGTTTCCAGAGCATCCACTGCAATTCTCCTGGAAGCTCTCAGTTTGTTTCTGAACATGGGAACACAATCAGAACACTTCACATACCTAACCTTTTGTACAGAACAGTCTTTCTCTTCAGAGTTATTGCTCTGCTCTGGCATATCGAAATCACTTTTACACCTTTTTACGCCATTTTTCCCAGAACCCTCAAAACAATCCAGTTCTTTACTTTCTCCCTCACTTGTTAGTGAACCAGTTCTAGAAGGATCTGTTCTAACCTTCCATGTAGAAGTCCTGCATCCTGATTCTTGACAACGAAACTTTTGGAGGAGAAAAGTGTTCTTCTTGTACGAGTTTGCATACAGGATCTGTGATTTAACAGATGCCTGAGGTTCTTTATCTACTGGTTGCTCCTTATCTGAAGTTTTCACTTCATTTTTGTGTACATATTCTCTCTCAGGGCAGCCCAGTTCTTTGCCCATGTTGACTTTTTCAGCAGACAGAATCTCAGCACCCTCTTCTAAGTTTTCTGAAGAACAGTTAAATGTACTACTTGTAACAGAATTTGTATGTCCCTTCTTTTCCCAAGTACAAGAAAAAGCAGCCTTTCCTGCGAAATTATTTTTGAGGAAACCAAGAACTTTCTGAAGACTGAAATTTAGATCAGGAGGTCTTGTGGATTCTAAACCAATTCCCACTTGCACAGGAGAATTGGTTTCCTCATTATTTATACAGCATTTCTCCAAGTCCTTTTGAGTAGAAAAAGCCAAGTCACTTCTATAACCCATTTCTGAAGTAGGCTGGCAGATGATCTCTGAAATATTATTTTTCTTCACAACATTCATTTCCCACTTCAATGAACTGGAACAAGTCTCAGTCACGAATTCCTTGCTCTGTTTATTTAATTTCCCTTTTATTTCATCACACTTAACATTTTCAGTTATCGAGATCTGAGTCAGAGGTTTTGCAAACTGTTCCTGAGAAGTAGGACTACTTTCTACTAAGATAGATTCAATAGTATCGCCTCTTGCTAACAACTCACTGCTTTCCCTTCCAAAATCTTTTGGATTAACTTTGATTTCAGTCTCTCGAGATTCAAACACTCTAAAGTTTTGAAGTTTGGACTGCCTGCATTCTAATGTATTACATAAGTTTTCAGATTGCTTTATTTCACCTTTCACTTCTGTAAAATCTAACACAGATGATTCACACTTAGCTACACTGCTTTCTTCATCAATAACGCATGCTGTCTTTGGTAGTGCAAGTATATTTTCCAAGTCTGACTTCCTTTGAGATAAATTACTACCATTTTCCTCCTGATGTGATTTGCTTTGTAAATATATCCCCTCCTCTGTACCTACTAATTTTACATTTTTGGCACTATGGAGTAGCTCTGACAATTCAGCTACTTCTAGAGCACTTCCTCTGTTAAATTTCATAGCTAGTTCAATACTTGGAGCTCTGGTTATATTAATGTCTTCAATTTTGAGCTGTTCATCTTTTGGAAAGACTGACAATAAATTTCTGATTCCTTCAGTAGCAAATACAGGTAAGTAATGCCTAGAGACTTCAACAGTCTCTGGTTCACATTCTCTGTTCACTTCATCTTTTGTTTGCATATATTGTTTCTCCAGAATGTCTTCACTGTCATATTTTATTTCAGAGCACTGAGAGTGTGCAGAGATCTCAATAGCTCCAGCCATATTAGTTAATTTGATTACATTTTTTGATTTATTTTCAACCACTTTATTTTCTATCAACACATCAGATTTTTCCTCAGAATCTTCGCTTTGAAGCGCAATGCATTGCTGAGATAGCAAATGAAGAACAGATGCTTCTCTGGGAGTTTCTCTCTGTGCTAATAATCTCTCTTTCTCTGCTTTCACTAATTCACCACATTTTTCATGTGTACCCTTATTATCAACAGCTCTAATTAAGGTTACATTCTCCTCTGTTTGCTCTACCACACTACATTTTTCTATCTGATTCTGAGGCTTGAAACTTTGTAACATAAAATCTGCTGAAGAATCTCCCTCTTGCATGTCCTCATGTCTGTGACCGTGCATGTCCTCACCATCTTCTTTCTCTTCTTCCATGTCTTCAGATTCGTGTGCTGTTGCTGCAGTTAGCTCTCTGTTCTCAGTTTCCATATCCTTAGAATTCTCCTCCAAACAATCTTTGTTAGTTTCCACGTTTGTAATTAAAGTAGCACCCTCAGCTTGCTTTCTTTCAGCATCTCTCTCCTCCTTGCTTGACATATTTGGACTGATACAAATATTCTTTTCATTCCAACTCAGATTACGTGAGATTTCTGCATCAAAATCATGCTCACATGATTTGCTCTGTCTGTTACACTCATCACTGGGGCTGATTACATTACAACTCAGAGGCTGAACTTGGTCTTCTTGTAAAATATCCTCCACTGCAGAAGTACTGCAATCATCTTCTTCATCACTGGAACCTGTGACTTCTCCAAACAACATACCCTTCAATCAAAAAAATAAAGTTAATAATCTAAACCCTGGTATCAGTTTTAAGACCTACTTTTCTAAACAAGTACACTTAAGGCCCTGACATGCAATGGTTTTGAGAGATGAAGGCTGGTCAACAAAACTACAGCCTTCTCCATCATTTTCTTCATAGCAAATGAAAGTACCTCTGTAAAAAGTAAGAGACTTCTTTATCTACCTACTTGCATACTAAGATTACTGGAAAAGAGCATTTGAGTAGCATTTCAGTTTCAAGCTCTAGAATTTTGCTATGAAAGCCATGCTTACATTGAACACAAACTGGGACTTTAAGTCTGCACCACAGGGAAATTATGACAGCAAGTTGAGACATAGGTGACTGTGTACTGGTTTTGGCTAAGATAGGTAATTTTCTTCACAGTAGCTACTGTGGGAGAATGTTTTGGATTTGTGCTGAAAACGGTGTTAATAATATAGAGATGTTTTGATTATTGCTGAGTGCTCGCACAGCATCGAGGGCTTTTCTGCTTCTCCTCCTGCCACACTGGTGAGGGCACTGGGGGTGCATGGGAAGTTGGGAGGAGACACAGTTGGGACAGCTGACCCCTACTGGCCAAAGAGATATCCCATACTGTTATGGCATCATGCTGACCATATAAAGAGAGGGAAAGAAGGAAGGGTGGGACATTTGGAGTGATGACGTTTATCTTCCCAAGTCACCATTATGCATGATGGAGCCCTCTTGACCTGCCTGCTCATGTGAAAGAGTGAATTAATTCCGTGTTCTGCTTCGCTTGAGTACACAGCTTTTCCTACTAAACTGTCTTTATCTCAACCCACATATTTTCTCACTTTTGCTCTTCTGATTCTCCCCAGGTTCGTGCTGGTGTGCAAGTGAGCAAGCGGCTGTGTGGTACTTAGTTGCTGTCTGGGGTTAAACCATGACACATATACTTCTGAAATTATGCTTTTGCTCCCTTCCACAGGCAGTATGCTACAAGGTAAAAAAAGTATCCATATGGATCTAAACACACAGAGACCCTTTCAGTGCATAAGTAACTAATACCAATACAAGAGAAAAAAAAAAACCAGTAATATAAAATCATTATTTCTTCAGTAATTTTAAGACCAAGTTAAGTGCCAAGTCAGGTGTATCCTGAAACTCACCTGTGTAGTGAGTGGTGAACGCTGTACTGGAGAAAGTAGAGCAGGGAGAGGCCTGGCCCAGTTCAATATATCCATCACATTTTCACCTGGGTCCCTCTGCTCCTGATCGGGGAAGCCTGAAGTGCTGTGCTCCCTGCCTGTCTGTATTATCACATCTACAGTTTTATCCTCACCACTGTGCAGACATTCTTCGGTGGTCCTTAGGGGATTAGCACAATCATCTCCAAAAGGCTCGGTACTTGTTTGAATTATCATTGCTGTTACAGAATTTTGCTTTACAGCACTTTCCACTGAAGAACACCAAGGTAGCATTTTACCATCACACTTCCTGATCTTTTGGTGGATTTGTAAAGAATCTAAGACAGAAAAATATTATTAAGATTTTTTTTCCCCTCCCATTTTTGTTTACAGGGATAATATATAATAGTAATAAAAATGTAATTTTCAAGTGATGTTTCCATAGATCTTAGTAACTTTCAGAAATGCTTTTCCTTATAGAGATGTGATGTTGTTTTTCACAATTTTTTTTTCAAGAAAAAGGTATATGTGTGTGCAAAGAGCTTCTCCCCACGTTCTGACTTGGATTATTAAAACATTCCCAATTTTTCCTATCAGGAAGGGCCATTCCTGGTAAGATTAAAGATCCATATGTTTTATTTCAGTCTTTGCCCAGTAACTCATTGGCATGAAAAGCAGGACAACCATGCACAGACTTTCCCCACTTAGGCTGTAATTCTCATCTTAAAGCAAGCTGCAGGTTTCAGCCAGCAGCTGTACTTCCAGGCAATTATTATACTCTGCCATGAACACAGCAAGGGAGATCTTAGCTTCATTTCTAGTTTATGATTTAATATGCATATGCTTTTCAATTGTTTGTTCTTTAAATTTAAATATTGAGTCTAATCACACAAGGTTTTGTCTTTAATGATATTATTTAGTCAGAGCTGAACCCTTAATAAAAAAAGCCCCACAACGTACCTATGCACAAAGGAGTCTGAACCACTAAGATAAAGACACTGAGTAGTCAAAAACCCTTCCAAGATGTCAACTATACAGTTTTACACAGTAATTCTAACAACAAGAAAGCATGTCCAAATGCTCTGTGTGATTCTTCACATTGTACTTTTGTTACTTTTCAAATCACATTTTTTACTATTATACAGTAACTCATTTCTTATGCAGACAAAACACCTTCATCCAGGAAAGTCTAAAGACAAATAATTTAAATTTATTATAATTCTGCTAAATACTTCAAAAAGGGAAAAGCTGGCCCAGTTTCCTGAAATTTAAATTTTATTATTTTATAAAATGAAAACATTACCTCCAATAAGACAGTAGAAATCAACAATCCCAACACTCCAGGGTGTCACATGGAACTAAAAACTACTCTACAGTATTTGCAATTCTTATATGACGCTGTATGTGTGATCTTGTTTATAGTGTTCACAAACACTACTGGACACAAAATCAGCAGTATTCAAGCAAGAGATCAAGCCTATTCTGCATACACATGGGTACTGTCTGCAGTGAACCACTTGGATCTTGTGATTAAATTTTGCTTTAAACAAGCTAGTTTAGATTTAAAGGAGAAACCACTCTTAAGCAATTTAACTGCAGAGGCAGGGTAGGGGTTTTTTCACGTCAGTTTCTCACCATGAGCCGCCGTGAAGCTGCAAAACTCTGAACGTTTACTCAGAACTTTTGTTCAGAAACTTCTTCCAGATACCTGAACACACACTCTCACACCCCTGCTCAACACTGCCAGACTTCCAGGATTTTCTAGAAAGAAGACTGTACATGTCCAGAACTCTTCCTGGAGGAGGTACTGGGGTGTTAACTGGAAGAATGAGGGTTACAAAATCCCCGATTTTGGATGCTCATGCAGGCCTCCACCTCTGATGGACTCCCACTGTGTATTGCAACTGCAGACCACCATCACCCACTCGTCACTAGAGCCACAGGTGGTGGTTATCTTTGTCTTTTCTCCTCTCTGTTTTTCTTTCCAGTTTTCCTCTCTTAGGGTGATCATACACTTCAGAACAGCTATACACCCCTTTCCAATCCATTACAGTGTTTTCTATTTATAGTTTCAATGCAGTTCTAATAAAATTTGTTGTTATATCTATTTAGTGTTTTTCTACTTTAATGTACCTCAAGGGATCCTTTAGCAACAAACCTTGCCTTGCCTCAGAGGCAGGTCACAATACCATCCCACAGTAGAAAGAACAGCACATGCAGAAAACAGTTTTGAGCAGGGAATGTATTAATTTAACTGGCACAACTTGCATTCTGTTGGAAAAAAAAGAAATTTGTGTGCTTCATTACTGCTCTCTGTGTTAATCCACTACTAGAACTTGCACAGATATTCCTGAAGCAACATCAATGGTAGTATCATATTCAAAGATATTAATTTAACTTGGTAGGTCAAAATAACCTCCTCAGCGATCAAAAACTTTAAAGCACATTCTGATACGTCGGCTCAACCAAAGGACTAAATTAGAAAAATTTATCAATAACCCTATTTCAAAGATCCATCTATATTGGTTTAACACAGCCTGGTTTTTCATGGGGGCAGGAGAAAAGATGCTCGAAACTTCTATGTCCAGCACAGACCCAATCGCTGACGGCTCTGATGATGGGCAAGTTACTAGCCCAATTAGACAAACTGGTAACGCCTCTGTGATGACATATTTAAGAAAGGAAAAACCACAGGAAGCTCTCTCTTTCTTCTCCCGAGGAGTGGTGAGCCAGGGCCCATCTCAGCGGGCCAGGGCCTTCTCGAGGCTGGGACTGGACAGCCAGGGTCCTCCTGAGGCCGGAGCGGCCCATGCAGTGCTGGTGAGAACTACGTGGCTGGGGCCTGCTGTGTGGTGCCGGCAGGGACCACGTGGCCACGGTGGTCTCCAGCAAGAGACATGGCGAGCAATTCCCCAATGCAGAGCCCGGACGAGACCAACCTCTCAATTGCAACTTACAGACACCAACTTTCTTCCAGAGGAAAAGGAAAAGTGAGGACACATGAGGAAAACCAACACGGTGGCACCGAAGCCAGTGAAAAAAAAGGAGACGGAAGAGGTCCTTCAAGCGCCAGAGCTGAGATTCTCCTGCAAGCCATGGTGAAGACTATAATACAACAAACCGTTTCCCTATAATTCATGAGGTGCATGGGGGGTACAGAGATCCACATGCAGCCCGTGAAGAAGAGTACTCATGCTGGAGCGCTTGGATATTGAAAAGCTGTAATCTAGTGAGGAACTCGAACAGAGAGAGATGACCCTTGCTTTTAGAGATAGAGGAAGAAAGCCTTCATTTCTAAACTATAACAGCTCATCCTTAAAAGACTAAACCCCATGAACTAAAATGACCCACGCTAGGCAGTTGTGGGAAGACTGCTTGGCCCATGGAAGGGACTCACATTGCAGCAGGTTCAGGCAGGACTGCTGCTTGTGGAAGTTAAAACCATGCTAGAAAAGTTTGCAAAGAACTGTCTCCTGTGGGAAGGATCCCACAGCATGGCAGAAGAAACTCTTTTCCTTAAGCATACTGAAGAAAGATTTTTAAGAAGTGAAATACTGACCAAAACCCCATGTTTTGTTTTCTTGCGCGGTAGGTGGAAAAAGGGAGGGACTGAAAAAGAAAGGTGTTCTGAAGGTTTGCTTTGGTTCTCATTACCCTTTTTACTTTTAATTCTGTTAATAATAAATCTTCTTTATACTGTTTAAGTTTTGAACCTATTTTGCCTTAAAGTGGTTCTTTTTTTCCAATAATCCTTATCTCAGCTCATGAAAATGAAGTTTTCAATTCCCCCTCCTCTGCTCAGCTATAGCAGAGGAAAATAAGTAGATGGCTTTTTCGTGGGTGCCTAGTGCTTAGCCAGCGTCAAACCACAACACCATCTCAGTCACTTCATGTAGCAACTCCATGTAAAAATCTCAGTTGCTGCACTGGACACCAGGAGGAGGGAGAAACTGATTAGCCTGAACGGCCCTAGCACAAAATTTTCACCAAAGATAAGTAAGCTCTGCCATCTCTTTACATCTTTTAAGTATTAAGATAATACACTGTTTTATAAAACCATTTACAAGCCACAGTAACATAGAGCTTTCAGGATGTTCTAAATTTTCTTAGGAAAAACCTACATTCTTTTTACAATTTGAGTTCCATTAGATGATCTCAGGGAAATGGAGATCTTTGACAAGCAGAAACAAAGAAAATAAGGAAGATTCAGAAGCTGGTTCTCTCCTAGGTTTTTTTCAGGCTGTTTTGTGCCAACCATTTCAAAGTTCAGAATTTTCCCCGCACTGAAGTGGGCAGCAACACAGTTACATATTTTGTCCCTATAAGAACTCCAATTAGACTGTTAGGAAGTTTACTTTTCACAGTGAACTACACAATAGTACTACATTATTAGGAACTTTACATCCTATCTATACTCTCAAAATCAGTCATGCACCTACATCAAGTCCAAGAATATTGATACATATCATTCATTTAAAAGTTTTCTCTGAAAAATGGATCACAGATATAATTTCTGAAAAACTAAGAGATTCTCCAAACTTCTTTACTCCTCCCTTTCCAATCTAGATAATTGCATTTCTTTAGGAATGAGATACTTTTCTCATAGTTACCCATTTATCTGTAGGAAGAGTTGTCATAGCAATTTTTAAAGATTCAGCATAAGTAAGTTTCTTTATTGGAAGTGTCAACTCTTTGGCACCTTGGCCTGAACCTCAGGTCCAGGAAAAGCCCTACTAATATTGAGCCCATCTCATTGTAAGGATCCTCTCAAAGATCGTATTTCGCAGACAAATTTTACTTTATCCAGGGAATCGCACTCTTGTTCATCATGTGAGTCAGTGAAATTATTAAGTTTTCTCCTGAAATCTGAAACCTGGAATCTAGTTCATGTAGCTTCAAACCCTTACACTGCTGCCTTCTGTCACTTCTGAGAGAAGATTAAGATCACTCTGATCTGAAAACACCATCAAAATCTATCATGTATTACCTGAAATACCTTCTTGATGCAGAGTGGAGAAAGAAGCAGAGATGAAATAAGTGATCCAATGCTAACATTGGTTGCCTTGGTACTAAACAAATTGAATTTTAAAACCCAAAACTTTACTCTTGATTGTCTACATTGCAAGGCAATTCACCATTGCAAGTTGTCCTCTCCTCACTCCAAGCAACAAAGCAACTTTTTGAAACAAGTCTTGTGTTTTTTCCCTCTCAAGAAGGACCAGATTAAGATGTGGTATTTTATAAAAATAATTAATCTAGCCATAGAACCTCATTTGATTTACAGCAAAACCTCATCATTATCAGTACAGTGATTGCAGATGCCTGGCAGTAGCAACTGCACACTTCTCAAGAACAGTGGTGTTTCTCTGAGAAAAAAATTCCTCCACAGAAAATTTTTAATGCCCTGACAATGAGGCAGAATTTTTCAACCTGTTTCCAATTATGTAAATTTCAGGATGCTTCATACCCTAGCTATTCTTTGAAGCTACAGACAATATTCTGTTTTCTGAGACAGCAAATCCACATATTCCATAATATGAAATAAAGAACTACGGTGAACACTGCATACCCAAAACTAAATATGCAATGCTACATTATGTTATACCTCAAGGTGTTATCATGAGAGATTTTCATATGGTTTTAAAGACAGAAAAGAGGTCTGCTTCTCAAAGCATTTATGGTATATGGACTTAAAACTCAAGACCATAAAACGCATATATCCCTCGGGATTCAGTCTCATCTTTGTGTTTTACATATAATACCACTGTGTTTATCTCCTTTTATCTGATACTAAAGCAGACAACTCCAGTGTGTTCCTTTCCATCTCTGCTTTTAAGATCTACATGCAGCTTCTCCCCTATCCTGCATCCCCAAACAAAAAAGATGAGCAGATAAGATGGGTATAGCTCAGCAGTAAGCCAAATTTAGCTCAGAACCCAGTTATAGAATACTTCTTGAAGAGGGTTGGCTCATCACAGACATGGTCTTAGCATGTTCCTTCAGTTCATCTCACCATAACATACAAACAGAGCACGTTGGAGAACCCAAATAACCAAAATATTCAGCACCCAGCTGCAAGATTCTTCAAATGCTTCTTTAAATGTTTATTCACAATGTAGGTGATTTCATGCCCAGACTATATGAGATAGACTTTTCCAAAGACTAAAAAATCATCAATGTCTTATTAACCTTAGATTATGGCCTAAGGTTACTGGTCTGATGGTCAGATGCAGGTATTGTCAACTTTATTACTGGTAGATTTGTAACACTACTATGAAATGCTTTTAAATTAAGTTTGGCAAAAACCCCATTATCCTATGAGGCTTTCACAACAGCACATTTGGAAAGACTCATGAGTCTTCCAGTTTTCATATATGAAAACATTCTTCAAGAAAATCATTCAAAGTGGTATTAACCTTAGCAGAACAGAGAAGACACTGGTCATAACGCAAAACTTTGGGTATTTTATAGCACATTTAAATGTGTGAAGAAATCTGTCAAAAGAAGTACATTTCTGAAAGGCTAGATCCAGGCAGCAGATGAACTGACATTCTCTGGAAAAGATACTGCCATCAAGCTGATCTGCTCTCTAAGTTGAAGCTACTATAATATGGAACAAGAAATTAGGGCAAATTCATTAAAATCCCTTTTCTCCTAGAAGATTGCACCTGCAAACATAAGCACTTTGTTATTATGAATTCAAGGTAATGAATTCATAAGAGGCTGAATAACAAGATGGCTGTTCTAGGCTTGAAGAGGGAAAAAACCAAACCAGTAACAGAAGAGAAGATGTATTTCTATGAAATCTAACCATTCCAACAAAAGTATGTTCTAAGCTTAGAATTTTCTCCACAGTGAAGTGGGCAGAAAGAAGGACTGGCTAGAGGAGAGTGCTACAGGTAATTGCTTCTTTTTATGAAAGTACTGTAGTTTCCTTGAGAAGATATGAAAGGAAAGATGGGACAGAACTTCTGGAATCTAAAGTTCCTCTTAGTGGATGACAAAGGGATTACTCTGGAACCTGATAGCCCTAAAATAATGTATACTTCAAACTGTTCAGTTTCTTGTGCTTGTTCTTCTCATTTGACTGACCCTTGATCAAGACATTAAATTCGGAATTGCAGGACACAAGTGTCTAGCTCAATTTTGAAGCTGAAGCTACATAGCTGCTGCACTAAACTTGTGGAAGTAAGGTTGACTAACAGGTTTATGAGCTGGTTCTTATACTTTGGCCCCTCTTAAGTGGATTCCACTGGAACACATCCGAAGCCAGATTCATTGGGATCTACACTAGTAGCAAATTTTCGGACTTAACAGGGTCTTTGAGAAGTTTATCTTCAAAGCTCTTAATGCAGCTGGGTACCTATCCCAGGCAATATCTCTACACCTTTAGTTACAGAAAAATCAAAGTAGTACAGAAACTGAGAAAAACAAAAGAGCTTAATAAAAACATTCCAGAGATGCAACACAGAAATTAATGCAGTTTCAAGGCACCTATTACTCTCAAGTGCAGAAAGAAAACGTATCTGCTATGTGAAGTTAAAGCAGTTCAAGTTTGCTATGAATATGCATGTGGATAACTACTCAGATTATTTTTTATTATTAACTATCACATTACAATGAAGAAAATGGAAGTAACAGCTTCTTAAACTTTGTAATTCAATTATGTTACCACATATTTGTTTCGGACTAAAAAGAGCCCAAATGCCCCATCATTCACATTATATACTACAGAGTTTATAATGATATAATAATTACAGTTTAACCATGAGATGAGTTTTGACTACTTACGAACAGTAAAAGAATTTGATTTCTCGATTGCAACAGCAAATTACAAATTTCAAGTTTATTTACCCATTCAAGTTAATTACGGCTCAAGTTTACTTACCCATTCAAATTAATATTTGAATTATTTTCAGATATTCTAATTACATGTGTACTTGACCAGACAATCACCAAGGAAAGTATTTAAGTCTTTCAAAAGAGTGTTATGCAGTCAATACCCAACTGGAACCTACCTTCTGTAACAGTCAGTCTTCTTTTGTCAGACCATTCCTTATCCCAAATAGAAGCTGAAAGAAAGTACCAATATTGCCTTTTGGTCAGAAAAAGAGAGAGCGTCAAGAAACTTTCAAGACTTTGCATGCCATTGTACCTAAGACAGGATCATTTTTCTCATTCTCTCTTTTTCCTGTTGCACTGTCAATGCACATCCAGAGTTCTTCTAACAAGAGCTTCACTCTTTCTGTTAAAACAAATAAATAGAAATATTTATTTATTTAAAGTGATAAAATTTAACTAAGAATTTATGTTCATGTTACTCAGAATACAGACATGCCTACAACAAAACACAAAATACTCACAACAAAAATTAAGACAAAGCACAAGCTTCAATGAAAGAGAAATGCTAGATGCCAGTTAGGGAATGGATCCTGTACTGGCCATATCCATACAGCAGTCTAAAGCAACAGCTGGAGAATGCTTTAGCTTTTCCTTTTTATAGGGAGTACTGCAAAAAGTCGTAGGAATCCCCAGAGTAAAATGTAAAAGCGGATTCAAATGTAGCATTAGCGAAATTAAATAGCTTTGTAAAACAAATCAAGTTACATGAACTTCAGAGAAAATCTTCCAGGAAGATGTGTATCACATTTATCCTCATTCAGTAATAATTCATCGTAGTCTTATGTAATAGCACCATGTATCTGAATTAATTATCAGGCCACAACACTAGGAGACTCTGTCTACAGTCCTAACAGCACCTTTCCTAGGTCATGTCAAACAACCTAGTTTCAGGGACAGAAGGGCAGGTGGAGAGGGAAGAACAACCCAAAACCACAGTAAAATACACAAGCACCTCATCTACTTATGCCAGAACTATCATCAGATCCAACAATCCAACAATCAAGAACTGAGACTGTTTTTGTGTGAATTCTGTAAGTCAAAGGCCATACCAAACAGCTATTACTTTATGAAGAGGCATATTAAAAAAACTTCACCATATAATAGGAAAACCTGCCAAATTTTGCTAAACAGCTAGTAACAACACTAACATATACTCATTACTAATAATGCCTTGCTGTTATTTGAAGCTCAAATTAATGCTCAGATATTAATTTCTCTATTTTGCCATTAATTAAAAATCAAAGGATAAAATCTGGTACCAATTCAGTACAACCCAAAAGTAAAAAATATGCCAAGACACACAGAAACTGACATGCTCTGGCTTTTTCAGAAAATTTAATTTCTGCAACAAATTTATTGCAAAGCAAGAAATAGAACAGCAAAGTTCTTTTGCCTCAAAACTGCCTTCAGAATATCTAAACAGTTCAAAAGCAGTACCAGCCTTTTAAAAACTACAAAAAAAAAATTTGCTTTAAGTTTGGCCTTGGTACTTTAGAGAAAGTTTTGAAGGAGTTTGCTCCATTACAGTTAGATTCAGATAATTTGTAGCATGTATTTTAGATCATTAGGGAAAAAAAAAAAATTATAGCATAAGATACAGCTATACCTCCTGTATTTCCACTTGATTTACCAAGTCTCACATAGAAATTGTAGCAGACTACTCTCCTGTTTGGTCCTTTATGATTTCAGTGAGCTTCAGAGGGATTGTCTGTATTTTTTTCAGTTTGCATTGTTTTATAATTGCACATCAGCTGACTTCACACACGCACAGGGTAGTCATTTTTATGAATCAAGTATTTTCCTTACTGTAAAACTGAAAATAGTAATCTATTACACTGGTCCTTCATCAGTGTGAATCAATCACATCTGCTCTTACAGCACTTTGGCAGCATCCTCTGTTTACAAAGATGTAACCTCAGAAGAGCTGCAATAAATTAATAACAATTGGTTCCACACAGAGAATGAACTTGAAAAAAGTCTTACCTTTGTCTATATCTGTTGCAAGGTCTTCACTTGAACTCTGAGTTTCTGCATGCTTAACTACTAAAAAGAGGAGAGGTGGAAAGAAAATGTTTAAATGGAACAATACCACATACAAATCTGAAGGCATTCAAAGGTAAACACTTACCTTTTCTGCACTTCTCTTTAATAACACCATCAAGTTTTCCCTGTTAAAATTAAGACGTACAGAATTTTTATGCCATACATATTTTTTAGAGCACCAACTCTTTCAGAGCACGAAATCTATATCAACATTTCAAAGGTCATTCTTCAGTTGGAAAATTTTTCTCTTATGGTGAATTGCTATATTTAGTTACTCAATATCCCCCCAAAAATCTAATTTTACTGTTTCAGCATGTCTTACACTAATAGCTTCCTTTATTTCCCCCAAAAATACTAAAAGAAGTTTCACCCAAAGACAAGGAAAGCCTTACTTGTGCTTTTTTTAGCTCCTTTTCAAGCCTTTTCTTTTCAGTTTTCAGTTGTCTGAAGTCCTGTGTATGCTTTGTTGCAGCCTCTTCAAAAAAGAGAACCAAAATTCAATTTAGAATCTACACTATAAGAGGCCACTAATTTAAGTGGTGCTGGTCACTAGTTTGCAAATCAAATTACCAGAAAAAAACTGATAGTGTGAAATACAAATCTATTGAAGTTATATATTGGTTCATTCTGACAACAACTCACGCATACAAGTATGTTGCCTTCTACTGCATAATTACTGTTTTAAACCACTGTAATACATTTATTATTTTTCTCAATTATATGCAAGAATGAAGAATGGGTCATATTGTAATAATGTACTGTAGAACAATATATACCAAGTGAAAAAAGGACATAAAATTGAGGTGCAAGGGTTTTTTCACACCTTTTATTCTCTTATTTAAAAGAGCTCTGGTTCAAAGATGAAAACACCATAGCCAGCTACATTAGAAAGATACAGATAGCACTCAAGACTAATAGAGAAGAGGACCTTATCTCTTAATGTCTAACAGACACCTGGGAAGAGTGCAGACAGGTGGAAATAGAGGGTACAGAATAGGTGAAAATTGAAAGTGAGGTTCCTAGGAAAATTCTCAGGTGACAGAGTCAGCTGAGAGAACTCCTGAGAGTTCAGCTGGATGACTTATGTATGAATACGAAACAAAAGAAATTGAATCTTCCTGCAGATCAAATCAGAAGAGAGCATATTAAAAGGTGTTAAAAAGGAACCTTGGGCAGTAGGCTAACAGAAAACCAATCACGGCAAAATTTCATGCTGACAAAAGATACAAGGTCTGCGACATTTAATGGACATAGAAAAAAGAAAACAGATAAAACAGTCACTGAAACTGGACCTAACACATACTCTCTCTCAGGATTTTGTTCTAGTCCTGCCAGAATTTAAGATTTTGGAGGCAAGTGTGTAAAACACCTGGCTGTCCTGTAATGGAACTCCAAAATTCTCATCAAAATAAACACCTTGTATCTGTATTTTACAGTAGGATTCAGGGGGTTTCTAACACTAAGATATAAGGCACTCAGTTCACTGTATTTTAAACTATGGTAAGCACAGCTATATAATATGCATGATATGAATGCAAGTATCTGCCTTGACAACTGACGGTACAGCAAGTGAAGTCTCAAAAGGTCTTATGTACATCCACCCTCTACCAGCAAAACAAGAAAAACACAGTGCCATGAAGCCAATGCTTTCTCCATGTAAAAACAAAGCAAGCAAACAGACAAACTAACCAACAAAAATACAAGTGCCAGAATTTTTAAGAATCAGAAAACATGCATCAGGATCACCATATACTTAAATATGAACATAAAGAATCCTGCCAGGATTATTAGAACACTGGAGCACATGCCCTATGAAAACAGGCTTGTTGAACTAGACTTAATTAGACAGAGGGAAAAACATAACAAATCTTAGAAAGAATCCAAGAACACCTTTCCTGTACAAGGAGGTATCAAGAAGATGGAATGAGACTGTACACTGCTGTATAATAGACATTAGGTGTAAACTGAAACATGAGAGTTTCCAACTAGTTATAAGGAAAAACATGTTACTGAATTAAGTTGCCTGGAGAGGCTAGTCAGACTCTATCCTTTGAAGTTTTCATGACCAGACATTCCCTTCCAACTTCATCTATGTCATGTGTCTAAGATAATCAGCAGAAAACATTCTGCAGGAAGGCTGATGTAAATCAGACTAAGTACCCCACAAAGTACTGCCCTGCCTTGCTCCTTGGGCATCAAAGTTAAAGTCACAATTCCTCTGGATAGAAAAGGAAAAAAGAGATTATGTTACTGTACTGTTGTCCCACTCAATGTAGAAAGTTACCTTCAAGTTTTTTCACTTTTGTTTCCAGTTTCTTTCTCCTGTTAAAAAGAACACATTAATAGATCATTTTTTAAAATAGAATTATGTTGCATGAAAAGCTAGAAAAAAATAAATCTAGCCATTCAGAGAAAACACACCTCCTATACCCAGGACCTGTGAGACTAATGAGTCCCTGAAGTTGAAAAATTAAATTGGTGGCACGTTGCTGACATTCTCACACAAACAGCTGTATCTGTTACAGAGGCAAAGTTTGCTTTTAAGAGTGTTAGTCTAGGTATATAAATAATATACCTATAAACTAATATAGGTATATAAACTAATCCAGGTATACAAATGTAAGTTCAGCAACAACTTGGAATTAGAAATACAACTCCAGAAAACTGGCTTCTGTTTTTTGCATTTCTATGATGTACTGCAGACAGGTTAGTTTTACTCCTCAAAAACAATCAAGCTCTGCTTACAATGACTAATATCTAAGCAATAAGATAATCAGGAATTGCCTTCAGGATCACTTATGTCCCATAGCTTTTTGTTCAGAACATCCAGGTGCTTTAGATTAAAGCCAAACCAAAAGAAAAAACATCATGCATCCCGAACAATTTTGACTTCAGCATTTCCAACCCTACCTTATATGTAAAACACACAGAATTGGAAAATAAATAGAAAAGCAAACATTTCTATTATTTTCTTCTGTTAAATTCCAATATCCCAGAAATTGTTTTTAAACTCTTGTGGTAAGTAGAGGATTCTACGAATGCTCACTGATCACCTTTATGAAGCAGAACACAGTTCATCTATTACCCATATTAAAACCTGTGTAATAGATTGAGATTTACTGTCTAAGCCTTTTTGGATGTTCAGGCTTTAATTACCACTTCAGACATTAACCAGAATATACTCGAAAACCCACTCATAAATGGCATGATTGACCACCTTTTGCAAGTTCAGTAGACAAAGCATTTATACTATGCTACATAGTCTACTATACATAGACCAATGATTCTGTGCCTTCTCAGCCTGAAGAGGTTCATGCTTACTTTCCTATATGAGTGCATTGACAGTCAAGCCATAGGTGCGAATTTCAGCAAAATTCCTCATAAAACATCTTTACAGGAAAAAAAGGGGGGGTGGAGAGCGGGGAGAGTTGTCCTTTAGAAATAAGAGGTAAGAAACTTCTGTTTCTCTGTAGATTATCTTCAAGTGAATGCACAGAAGTACTACATCTACAATGCATGGACATCGGAAGCAAGATCAGTTGACACAGGAAGACTACAGAAATGCTGTTTACCATTGCAGGGAAAAGACTCATGCAGCCAAAGCTCGATTGGAATTCAAGCTGGCCAGTACTCTGAAGGACACAAAAAGGGCTTTTCAAAATATCTTAACAGCAAATGGAAGATCAGAAATAACATCAGTCCATTGCTTGATGAGGTTAGTCATGTCACAAATAGGGATGCAAAGCAGAGATGTTTAATGCCTTCTTCACACTTGTCACCAATGACAGACCCTGGGGACTCCCAGAAACCTGTGCTGGAAGATCATGACTGGCTTGTTCAGCTTAGGAAAGAGAAGGGGTGACCTCATTACAGTTTACAACTTCGTCAATGGGGGACAGTGGAGAGGAAGGTGCTGATCTCCTCTCCATGGTGACCAGTGAGAGGACAGAAGGAAATGCAATGAAGCTACATTGGTGGAAGTTCAGATAGGACATTAGGAAAAGGTTCTTCAGGCTCCCCAGGGAAGCCATCACTGACACCAAGCCTGTCAGAGTCCCAGAAGCACCTGAATGACAGTCTTAGCTGTAGCTTAGTTTTAAGTAGTCCTGAGAGGAGCAGGGAGTTGGACTCAATGATCCTCATAGGTACTTTTCAACTTGAGGCAGAAATCCTATGATACAAGTAACTAAGAATCTGAATAAACAAACAGACACTAAATGCCAACATTATCATTGCAATAATATTTACAAATGAAATAATTACATTTACACGTTATACTATATTAATTTCATCAACACGCAACTACATTAAGAAAACAGGTAGATGTTAAATCTAGCAATTTACAAAAAGCCCAGGACTATTTCCAGATGGCTTCTGAGTATCTTCAAGGTTGGTGAGGCCACAAGCTCCCAGGGTAATCTGTGGAAGTACTCAAGTCATTCTCACAGCAAAAAGTGTTTCCTGATGTTCACAGGAAATATGACTTTGTTTTAGTTTGTGCCCATTGCTTCTTGTCCTGTCACTGGGGTCCAAGGAAGTGAGCCTGGCTCTATCTACTTTTCACGCTCCCTTCAGGTATTTATAGACATTGGTAATACCACCCCTGAGTCTTTCTTCTCCAGACGTAACAGTCCCAGTTCTCTTAGCCTTCTGTCAATGGAGAGATGCTCCTATTCCTTAATCACCTTCATGGTCCTTCACTGAACTTACTCCTGTATATCCATGTCTCTCTTGTATTGAGGAGTCCAGAACTAACACAGTACTTCAGGGGTGGCATCAGCAGTGCTGAGCAGAAGAGAAGGAGCACCTCCCTCAGCCTCCTGGCAAAACTTCGCTTATTGAAAACCAAGATATTGGTAGCCTTCTTTGCCACAAGTGCGTATCGTTGGCTCACATCATGAGAGCACCCCAAGCTGCTGTCCATCTAAGTGTCCCCCAGCATGGTGTATGTCCCCCACTGGTGTATGTGATTGTTCATCATCAGGTGTAGGGCTTCACACTTCCCCTTGTAGAACTTCCCAATGTTTCTGTCAGCTCATTTCTTCAGCCTGTCAAGCTTGTGCTGGATAGCAGCATGCCCCTCTGGCCCATCAGCCACACTTGTGTCGTTAGCAAGCTTGCTGACAGTAGGCTCTGCCCCATCATGCAGATCACTAACACAGATGTTAAACTGGACTAGACCCGCTATGCAGCCCTCACTGTCTCCCCTCAGGGTAGTGTTACGTACCGGTCTCCAACGAGACTTTGCAATGTTCATCACCACACTCAAGGCCCAGCCATTCAGCCAGTTTTTGATCCACTGTCTGCCCATCCAGCCCCTACAGCACCAGCCTAAGGGGCTATGATGAGACTGTTATAGGAGATAGTGTCAGAGATCTTATTGATGGCCTGTCAGACAGTAGCCACTGCTCTCCCCTTATCTAGCAGACATGTCAATTCATAAGGTCAGTGAAGCATGACTTCCCCTGAGGCCATGCTGTCTACTCCCAAGGAACTTCGTGTCCTTCATGTGCCTGAAAATGAGTTCAAAGATGACCTGCTCCATCACCTTTCCAAGGATCAAGGTGAGGCTGACTGGCCTGCAGTTCCCTGGCTCCACCTTCTTGAGGATATGAGTGACAGATAGGGACAAGCATTATACTGATGCTGACACAATACACTGCCAGCACATCACAGGGGTCAGTTCCCTCTTAAGATGCAGTTAGCAATGGGGTAGCTACTCTCTGCTGCTCTTAGATAGGACAATGTGCTAAATATTCCATTAAGCTCACAGTACACTGAGTACATCTATATGTGAAATAAGTGCAGTCTGGCTGAACAAATGACAGCAAAGGTACTCTCCTCATACAGTCTTTTGGCCTCTTAATAATGGCCTTTTAAGCCTCTTAATAATGGCCTGCTGCTGTCCTTGTGAATACCGTATGTTTCACATAGTTATGTAGAGATACTAGGCTATCTCTTTTGAGAAATGCTTCAGTCACTTGATCATCTCCATGGACCTTCGTCAGACCCTCTCCAATATACCCTTATGTCCTGTACAGAGAAGCCCAGAATTGAGCACAGTACTTCAAGGCATGGCCTCACTAGTACTGAGCAGAAGGAACCAACCACTTCCCTTGACCTGCTGGTAGCACCAAAATAGCTTAGAAACACCAAAGTTAAAAATGATAACCAGCTGACATGGAAGCAAGGAGTCACCAGCAGGAGTCCCATTGGGATGTGTGCTACAAAAGCAGAAGGGTCTTAGAATTCAAAGTCACTAGAGAGCAATGACTGGTTTCCATAAATGTAAAGTGATGCATATGAAGAAAAATAACCATGACTACCAACACTTTGCTGTATATTAGCTGGTTCTCTTTTGAAAGCATGAGTACCTTTCCACATAATATTGAGAAGTCGCAGTTCCCTGATATAGCTGATTTAAAGGTTAAAGTATTAGAGGATTAAAAAGCAATTAGACAAGTTCATCAGAGTATCCATCAAAAGCTCTCAGAGTTAACACACACATACACTCCAGGCAAGGAAGCCTTTGAGTGACTGCTTACTGGAAAAACAAACTTCGGGAATTATCAAGGCACAGCTTCAGAATATTCTGTATTATGGCAGCAAAAATGGCTTCTGCACTTTCGGTACCAAATCCCTCCTGCTCATTTCCAAACATAGCAGACAGTTCACTATGAACTGCTGAGCTGTTACATTAAAAACAATTATTTTAAGGACTGATTTTAGTACAGACCACTTTGGCAACATCATTCCTCTACTGGCCTCAGAGACTCAACAGCAAAACTGAAATGAATGGCAATAACAGAAAGCCGAGACTAAGAACCACTTAAAATGGGAGAAACTACAGCTTTTTCTCAATTTCATCCTGTTCTTAAAAACTTTCATTAAACAACCTCGTAAAGCCACTTCAAGACAAGACAATAAACAAACTAACACTGCACTCAAGAGTTTTTGCTACAAAACTTAAGATCATTCTTCCATCAACTCCTTGTTCTAAGAAGCCGTAAGTACAAAAATTTTAGCAAAATGGAAAGCATAACTAGATAAGGTACACTATCAAGTTTGAAAGAGGTAAGAGAGGCAAAGAAAGGTTGTGAAAAAAAGAAGCATCACTCACACAGCATCACTGTTTAGTATTTCTTCTTTTATTTTAACATACTCCAGTTGACTCTCCCGATAAATCTTCAGAGAACTCTGAAGAAGGAAAGCACAGTTAAAATATATCCATACTGAAGGCAAAAAAAAAAATAGATGGCAGACACCTTACCTATTCTAAAGAAAACAGTGCCTGGCCAAAAAAATATATTCAATAAGAAAAGAAGCAAGTTGGAAAGTCAGGTTATCCTCCTTCTTTAAAGGCAAAAGTTATAACAAACAAACACAAAAATTTCTATATGTCTATCTTTTGAGTATGTGCCTTCAACACCTAGCTGGATAGGAACTTGAAGCTGAAGTCAAGAGCTAAACTATTACACACCATACATATAACCCTATTTTTTCTGAAGAAGTGCCATCAGGACATAAGCTACTAATGCTTGCTAAAGGAAGAGGAATTATAAAACCATTCTAACACAGAACACAAACTAGGCACAGCAACAAGACAAATGTTAGTATCCTATCTTATATCATCATGAAAAAACTACAAGAAAGAAGGTGGGTATTTCTTCAGAAATAATAATAATGCCTAGAAAATACGTACAATTGGGTAATTTGAACCACCTAAACCTTCTTTCCTGTAGACTACATCTCAGCTAAGCGATGGGAGAGAAATTAGGAATAAACTCAAGAAGCTAATCATGTAAAAACGTATGTTCAAAAAGGTAACAGAAGCACAACCCTATTCTGCACAGACCCTCTTTCTTGGCACCTTTTCAATAGTACAAGTTATATTCAATAATCTGACAAGATCAGAGCAGAAAACCAAAGGAGTCTGAAAGTTTTTCCTTCTTTCCTTCCTTAGTGAGGAAATAAAAACTAAATAATCCGATCAAAAATCATAAGAACTACAATATCCTAAATTTTTTGCCTCTCTGAAACCTGAAGTCATTTAATTAATTTCACCTGAGCTACCTGTCCCAATGAGCTGGAAATAATAACAGAGCTCATTAAAACGAGCATTAAATACATGTATTTCCTTCAACAGAAAAAGTGCAAGTCATTTAAACCTCACAAGCACACCTTTTTTTCTTCCAACTCTGCCTTCAAGGAACCCAACTCCTCCTGGCACTTTTCCAGAGGCAGAATTTTCTGTAACATCTTCTCCACTTGGCAACGAAGAGCAGAGATCTCTCTGAAATGAGATGTGCAATTAAAAAAGAAGTTGCCAAAACCACAGATGCTTTCGAACTTAGTTCTTCAATCAAGTGTCTGAGTATTTTGCTTTTATCCTATGGAAAAAATGCTGTGAGAGACACCCAAAAATTTTAAGAGTTTCAGTGTTCTAATTTTTCTACCTATTTAAAGAAAATCCAAGATCTGATTTTAAAACACTACACTGAACCTAAAGCTAGATGCAAGCAGATGGCATGTACCACAGAGATTTGCTGCCTACACTTAAGTGCCAGTAGTAAGTGTCTCTGCATACATACACAGTGCTGTAAAATAAGAGCAGAGTCCAACTGCAGTGTTTTTCAGCAGGCAGGTTGGGGTCCATAAAAATTATATGCTGCCTCTTCCTCTATAACCACAGAGTAAGCAAAAGCACACAGCCACAACTCTTAAGTCAAAATGCTTCACACAAATATGGACGCCCCAAATAGGCTTACATTTAACCACCACCAAAAGATGAGCTTCACATCTCCACTTGGTAACTTACTAGCATAGGGCCAGGAAAGAATCCCACACAGGTATTTTAGAAGAAGGACAGATTTCTCTCCTCATCATACTTCGTTAAGTATGGCCTAGGAAGCATGGTAAAAGTACCACACTAAAAGCTTAGACCCACGGCTGTTGCTATTACTCCATCAGACTTCTAAAACTAACCACAACACAGAGAACATAGTAATACATCTTTAGTAAACAACAAAAATCAAACTTACCGTTCAGCAAATTGAAGCTGTAATCTCTTGTTAAGGTAGAAATTAAAAACAGTTTATCAAATGTTCTTAAGTATATTTCAATCCAACTGCCACTTGCAAAGAAACATCCAGTAAAAACTTTCTAACACAAAAAAACCTCCCCAAGACTTGCAGAATGAAGTGTTTAATACGTGCATTTCAATAAATTTTAGGTGAATAAGCAGAGCTTCTTCTGTTACATGAAAAAGATTGCATAATTCTCAGCAACATAGATTTCAAATAGACCACCTTAAACCATATACCAGAAACAGGCAGATCTTAAGTGGATAGTTTTAATTCCAAAGGCCTATTTTCTTTACAAAAATCTACCCAGTTTGTTCTTTATTAGAGACATCATCTCATCACTTAAACAGAAATCCTCAAGCCCTTCTATAAGAAATGTTATAGGTATACTAATCCTGTAAGAACCTGAATAGAAAACTAAAGGATATCAGTGCATTTCTGTTGATACTCTGTCAGCAAACGACTGTAAGAAAAGAAAAAACCCAGACATTACTCATTTTCTCACCTGATTTTTACAACCGTGTGTTAGCGTATCTTTCCTTTTGCTTTATAGATAAATAGAGAAAGTGTAAGACTAGTTTGCATTTTCTGATAGTAGTCAATATAACGCTTTTATTTCATTAACCCATCCAAACCTCAAACCAAACTGCTTTAAGTAGAAAAAAATCCAACTGGCAATTACATGTATTTGTAGCCATTAACTAATTGCAGCTTTAAAAAAAATACTGCTTAGATAAAGGACATAATAGACATATAAATTATAATATACACATACACACACATATACATACATAAAAAACATGCTTCCAAACTTGAAAGGATGTTTTCCTAAAAAAGAACACACATCTCACAGAAATAGTTCAAAAGACCCTAAAAGGTTTTAATCTTTATATTATTCTCCTAGCAGCCATAAAGGGTAACACTTACCCTGATGCAAGAGGGCCATGGGACAGCACCAAGGAAAGTTATTCTTTTCTTTCCTCAAATGTTATGTTTTTTAAGAACAGAGAGAAGAAAGGACAAGAAAGAGTAATACCATGGGAGTTACCCCAATACAGAGAGGGCTGCATTACTTTCTACTGCAATAGTTAAGAATAACCCAGTAAGGCAAAAAAAGGCTAAGCTGCAAGTAGTTCAAGAAGAGGTAATTTCCACAAGAAATACATGCACTGGCAGAAAGAAGAGGGACACAAAGTTTAGAGGCTGGAAAAGAAATTACAACAGAGTAAAGGAGCTTTGAAAAAAGGGTCCTAGTTAAGACACCCAGTGTGTGCTAGCTTAAATACTCTCTGGAAATAGAATGCAGGACTGACATTTAGATTCACTAAAGCCAGATTGACACATATCTAGGAAAGGGTAGATAAGAAACAAACCACTACAATTAGGAGATGCAACATGGATATTAGGCCATAGTATGGAGGTATACATAACATATCTTGATATATTATTCCATACAGTCATATGTTGATGGGTTTTGAGAAAAACTGGAAGCAAGCACAGAAGAGAAAGCAAACTGTATGAAGGATTTTATATTCATACTGTTCTGAACAATGTTCAGCTTCACTTTCCATATTCTGATATTTAATCCCAACAGAATTTCAGAACTTAATGATGAGACTGAATTCTGATGAAAAAGTTCATATACATCTGTACTCAACATTTAGTTCTCATATTCTTCACTAAAGAAAAATGAAATAAGCAAGCACAATTAAATGAATTAAATAAACATAAATAAATTAATAAATAAATCTCTTCAAAGAGCTGCTTCTGCCTGTACTTCTAATATTACAGGTACACAAAATATCCCTGTTTACTGCCATTAGAAACAGATGTTTTACAGAATAAATTAAATAAGTCTTACAGTCTAGATTTAGGATCTGTTTGTGAAGAATTTACTTTCATTTTGAGGAGCATTTAGTGTAGTGCATTAACGAATATCCACATTCCACAAGTTACATTTCCTGCAGTGTTTTAAGTACTTAAGAACAATAAACCCCAAACAAACAAAAACGTGTGCAATTGTACTTACTCTCCGTCAATCATTTTTTGCTTCAGTGCAATTAATGCAGCTACATATTCATTTATATTCTGTAAGGAAGAGTCTCAAGTCAGTTAAGAACGAACACCCCAAAAACCAGTACTTTAAATAGCCCCTAATCTGACTGCTAATGACAGAAAATACAATAATGTGTCTTCTTTTTTACAGTTCTCTTGGTGAACAAGTTACTAAATCACCAAAAGTACATTCATTTAAATACCCGCGGAGAATGCAGGCTCCACGAGAAAGCATGCATATTTAAATGAGGCCTTACTACAAAAGCTTTTCACACTTTGCAGTAGATTCTATACTAAATCCCTATAACTTTTTTTCCTCAAAATCCAACTAATCTTTGACAGAATATTATCAGTAAACATTAGCTCACTTGAGTCTACAGATTTTCCAGTTTCTCATCCATGCTCATTCTAAGTGTGCCCTGTGAACTCTCAACAGGACCTTCTCTTCATTTAAAGGAAAAACAAGTATTACCCAAAGCGTAATGCTATAAAAATACACGCTCGCTTAAGAGCTCTCAAGGAAGTAAATCGTAAGTCCTTACACTGCACGGAAGCAAAGCCGAAAGGATGCGACTAGAAATTCCCTGACAGATCCCACTAGGCACGTCGCAGACACACGAGCTGCTTTTCCACACTTAGCCTGGCTAAAGCTCGACACTGCTGCTACTTTTACAGAGTCCGTTTGCCACGCCCGCTATCCGCGTGCTATTCCCGACGCACCGGGAGAGGTGACTGTGGCACCCGACACTTCCTACCCGCCAGCGGCCGGACGCTGACCCACTATCTCGTCCGTGAGCAAAAACACCACTCCAGCGCCACAGGGACAGCGGTCCGTGCCTACCTGCTGGAGAACACCGCAGTTGGTGCAGGGCCCGCCGGTGGCCGCAGTCCCAGCCGGCGGCGGCGGCGTCTCCCCGGGCATCATCGTGCCCACGCCTCCGTCCGGCCCCAAGAGCGGTGCGTGTGCGCCGCTCCAATGCGTCACATACCGCGCCACCGCCTTAGCAAGGACCCAGCTAGCCTTCGCCTCCGCAAGAATGATGACCACTGCTGCCTGACTAGTAGCAGCAGAAAAGAGAGCAAAAAGTGCTTTCTGCAGAGACTGAGCGTTAAAAGCAACCGGTGAACAGCAACTTGGCCCACTGAAAGGCACCGCCTCTGCCACGCCCTTCTACCAGTACTCTTATTTTATCTTCTTTTGGGTGCGGGCACTTCTGGTAAGGCAATTGCTGCGGTCCTGGCGCAGGCGCGGGATAGGGTAGCTTCTTTCACCTGACGCGAGAGGCGGGACGGAGCCGCCGCTGTGGCGGCGCAGGCGGGGAAAGGTGGGGCCTGCCTGCACCGGGCGGCCCAGGACTCGGGCCGGGAGCGGTGCATCTGCTCAATGACAGTGCCGCCGCGGGGACAGGCCGGGCCGAGCCCAGCTCCACTGGAGCCGGAGTCGCCGAACACTGGCCTCGGTGATCCGCGACGAGCCTGAGGTGATACCGAAATCGGCCGGAAAATAAACTAACACAGTTTGAAGTATTAGAAGCATTCTTTATTACAACGCTGGACACTTTGGGAGGATATATCCTCTGATCTAATGTGTGTCATGAAACTACAACAGGGCATTTATTCCATCATGATCATACATATTCATTACAACGTACTTCCTGGCTAATAGATAAACATCACTGTCGTAAAACTAATTTGCATGCGTCCGCCTCCTGTTGGAAGTCCTTTTATGGTCCTAGAGGGTCGTCGAAAGGGGTCTCTCATAGTCGTACTCACTGAGTGTCCCAGTATTACAGATGACCTTCCCTTGAACTTTTTTTTGGGCATGCGCCGTTGCTTCTTGTTACATAACTGCCAAAAAATCCCACTATAGTCTTCATTATCTATTTATCCACTGGTCCCAGCCACGTTTATCATGCTGTGCATACTTTTACATTCTTTTACATATATATATACGTTTTTGGTTGTTTGTTTTTTTTTTTTTTTGGCTAGTTAGCCTTTAAGCTCTATCTAGAAACTTCAAGGGAACTGAAAATTTCTATTCTATGTGGTATCTCAGAGCCTAATCGCCCTTGCTGCCTTCTCTCTGCTCCCGTGCTGGCAAGCTAGAGCTGCTGTCTAGACAAGGGCATACATAGCTGTTCCTATTCCCTGACACACACACCCCCGTAGTTTTTAAAACGGGAGCATACCAGTTCAGCTCACTCAGACAACATCTTGTTGGAACATAAAACTCATGGCAAGAGATCAGACTTTTCATTTCATCCAAGCATTTGTAAACACTTTTAAGGTTTAATATTTAGCATTGCTTGTCATGGCTTCCTGCATTTACCACTAACACTACATCTTTCTATAGTGAGTGAGCTAGGGAAAGACTTTATAGAATTACAGAATGGTTTTGCTTAAAAGGCACCTTAAAGATCATGTAGTTCCAAGGCCCCTGCCATGGGTAGGGACACCTGCTGCTAGACCAGGTTGCTTATGTGTTTCAGGCCATGCTTTCAATCACTTAGAGGCACAGAAGTTAAAGTAGTAACTGCTTAGTGTATTGTGCCACCCTGTATTACTGTTTGAGGTATGTAGCAATCATTCAGTATTTAGCAGATAGGACAGATGGTTGCACACAGCAT
Source organism: Eulacestoma nigropectus (assembly GCA_013397775.1). NCBI lineage: Eukaryota > Metazoa > Chordata > Aves > Passeriformes > Eulacestoma > Eulacestoma nigropectus. Next base: position 65,701 of record VZTE01002520.1, read on the forward strand.
GAATTAGTTTGTGATTTTTTCCTATTCAGCTTATGGTATTGAATTTCATTCACTGAATGCTGCTGCTTACACTTCTAGTCTACCTGAAAATTTCTCTGGCTTACAATTTTTCCAGTTGCTTTTTCACTGTTGTCTTCCTTGTAGTTGTACATATTCCTCAGGGGAATCAATACTCATATTGTGATAAATACATATTATAATATTGGCTTTCTGCAAATATTAAAATGGATGCTATATGTATAATGTTAAAGTAGCTTTGTTATAAAGTTTTGTAACAATAACTAATGCCTTTATTTCTGTTATTAACTAAACTTAGACATAGTAGTGAAATAGCTGATATAGTTATGCTTGTGGTAATTGAACTGTCTGGTTGGATAAACATCTAAAGAACATATGATGAAGACGCCTGCTTACTGACATGCCAACTATGAGCAACTACCGTCTGCAGAAACCATGGACCAAAGCCCAAGCTGGAGGTGATAATAAAAACTGACTAAAACCACAGCTAAGAAATACGCATGTTCTAAAAGGCGGATCCGAGGAGGAGCCATGCTAAACAGTTCCTCAGACATGTAAACTAATTTGGGGGGAAGTTTGAATATGCATAATTGATTATGAATATGCATTAGGCTGATGCAATAAGAAAGGTATGTAAAGGGTATCTCCGCAATAGCAGGCGTGCTCTTGGCTGAGTGCCAAGCACCCGGCACTGTTAATTTTGCTTTATTGTCTTTGTCCCCTATTGTCCTTTATTAAACTTTTAATTTTAACAGGAGAGTGAACCTCGTTTTTCACAATTTCTAGTTCTGCAGACCATGTTAAATCTTCCTTCTGATGAACAATAATGTGTACAGCTGCATGGTTACCTGGACCTTGATGAAGACATTGAAATTTGTAACTCCTGTATAAGTGCTCTGATGGAACACAGTATTTCAGGCTTTCTCAGTCTTTCTACTTTGAGAGCCTTACAACAGTATAATAAAATACCCTTTAAAATAGCAGTAGAGTTTAAGTGTCAGTGTCACTGGAATGAATTTACCCTCTGGGCTGAGTAAGTTTCCCATGTGGAGTGCCCTTCGAAGGGAATGAACCTGAGTACTACTCATTTTAGATTTGAGAATTTAGGGGTGTAGTCAGGTCAGGTAACAAGGCACTATATTAAGGACAGGGTTCTGCAGAAAGAAACCTTGCTATATCTGAAAGAAATGAATAGATAAGATGTTTTCAGAAGAATTCAATGTTTCTTGTAACTATTCATGCCTAAAGTTAAAATGTTACCAAAATTTTATTTTAACATTAAAGATGTCTGAATTTTCTAATTGTTTAGGCTTCACAGAATCATTTAAGTTGGAAAAGACCTCCAAGATCATCAAGTCCAATTTTTACCAGTCTCCACCTTGTCAATCAGGCCATGGCATTAAGTGCCACTTCAATCATTTCTTGAACACCTCCAGGGACAGTGACACTACTGTCTCCCTGGGCAGCCCATTCCAATCCTTAACAACCCTTTCCATGAAGAAATTCTTCCTATGTCCAGTCTAATCCTCCCCTGGCACAGCTCAAGGCTATGTCCTCTTGTCCTGTTGCTAGTTGCCTGGGAGAAAAGAAGCTGACCCTCACATTGCTACAACTTCCTTTCAGGCAGTTGTAGAGAGCAATAAAGGTCCCCTGAGCCTTTTCTCCAGGCTAAACAATGCAGCTCCCTCAGCTGCTCCTCCATGGACTAGTGCTCTAAACTCTTCACCACCTTTGTTGCTCTTCTCTGACACACTCCAGCACCTCAATGTCTTTCTTGAATTGAGGTGCTCAGAACTGGACACAAGTACACAAGCCTCGCCAGTGCCAAGTACAGGATGGTGATCACTTGCCTAGTCCAGCTGATCACACTATTGCTGATGCAGGTCAGGATGCCATTGGCCTTCCTGGCCATCTGGTCACACTGATGAATGCATGTTCAGCCAGCTGTTGACTAGCACCCCCACATCCTTTTCTTCCAGGCAGGTTTCCAGCCACTCTTCCCCCAGCCTGTAGAGCTCCATGGGGTTGCCGTGACCCAAGTGCAGGACCTGGTACTTTGCCTTGTTGAAACTCATACAGTCGGCCTCAGCATCAATCCAGTCTGTCCAAATCCCTCTGCAGAGCCTTTCTACTCTCCAGCAGATCATACACTCCTGCCCAACTTAGTGTAGTCCATGAACTTACTGAGGGTGCACTTGATTCCCTCATCCAGATCATCAGTAAAGATATTAAACAGGGCTGGGCCCAATACTAAGCCTCAGGGAAGCCCACTAGTGACCAGCCACCAACTGGATGTAGCACCAGTCACCACATCTCTCTTGGTCCAGCCATCCAGCCAGTTCTTAACCCAGCAAAGAGTGCACCTGTCCAAGCTGTGGGCTGCCAGCTTCTCCAGGAGAATGCTGTGGGAGACGGTATCAAAGGCTTTGCTTAAGTCCAGGTAGACACATCCACAGCCTTTCCCCCATCCACTAGGTGGGTGTAGGGTTGAAACTGAGTTGACTGACAAGCTTTTAAGCCAATGCGCTTTTGCGAATTTTGCATATTTAAACCCCCGCAAGGGCGGGAAGTTCCTCTTGTTCCTGGTCTCCTGCCGGAGAGGAAGGGGCCTCTGAGCCTCTGGGGGGCCTATTTTATTTAGACAGTAGCAGACAAGCATATTATAATTTTGGTATTTTAAATATTACAGCACCATAGGAAAAAAAATAGCTTTCAAGGGATCTCTGAAAGTCCATAGTCCAACCTGCTCAAAGTGAATTTAACTACAAGCTAGATAAGGTTGCACAAGGTCCTGTCCAGGTGATTTTTTTACATCCTCAAGGGTGTAGATCCTACCATCTCTCTGGCTATCTTGTTTTAAGACAATTTAAAGGGCAGACACTCCAAAGTGAAGTACCTCCCTTTTTAGTTTTAACTACTCCCCTTTTCACCAATAGGGGAGATGAACATAAGAAGATAAAAGTGAAAAAAAAAAAGTTTAATAAAAAAATGAAACATCAACAGGCAAAAATAACAATGATAATCAGTAGATACAAAGTTGCTGAATCTCATGGACTCTCCAGAAACAAAGATAAACAAAATGGTGGAGAAGCCTCTCTCCCAAGATGGCGCCTGCCAAAAACGACCTTGTGGTCTGAGAGACAAAGATAGAAATGGCAGACAAACCCTCCCTCCAAGATGATGCTCTCTGCAGACAACCATGCGGTCTGAGAGACAAACATGGTGTACAAACCCTGCTCAGGTAAACCTTCCCCCGGAACAAAAAATGGGAAGGTAGGAGCTTATGAAGCAGTTCTGGTGGCAGATGGGGTGTGCTGGTGTGATAAATGAGTGAATGATAAATGTTAGCTTTCGCATATATGAATTTAACATTTATAAGTGATAATGTACTATGTAGAATTAGTGTTAAGGTAAAATATAATTGAGTAGAAATAAAGTTAGGGTGAATTGTAACTTCGAAATAATTGTAGTATGTTGGGAAACGTAGCAATAAATACATGGTAATAAATGTCTTTTAAGTTGATAAACCACAGAGCCAGAGATCAGGGCATCTTAAAGAAACAAAGAAGATAAACCACATGCATCCTAGGAATTCTGTTATCTCATCAAAACTCACACCTCCCAAAGAAACTGTCAACTACAAATTACGTTGGAACTGAGGAGATACGGAGGGGGACGTCTGCCTTCAATTCTGAGATGATGCAGAGGACCCGAGACGGCGGTGTCATGCTGGCGGAAGGTAGCAGGGATCAAAGAGGGGGAGAATTGAGTGAAGTGTAAATTATTTTCTGGGCTTAATGAAAGTGTAACAGTTTGAGAAGGTACTTAAGTTGACAGTAAAATGAATGAAATTGCGCCTCTGGCAATATTGCTAAGCACCCAGTGCTTTGTTTGCCTTTGTTCTACTAATAAATGATCAGTATTATACTGCTGAAATTTCAGCTTGTGAATTCATTTATCACACTGGCATTGCGTGGGGGCTCCAGCCCTGTGGTGTCAGCTCCCCTGCTTTTTTTGGTGACTGTGGCATTGTGTGTGTGTATGTGAGGTCAGTGCAGCTGCTCGCTGCCTCCTCCTGCCACCTGCTGCACTCAGCCGGTGTCAGTGCTGCTGTCATGGGTTGCTGTCTCAAAGGGGAGGAGAGGGGAGAAGTGGACCCGTCAAGCACCGAAGAACGGCGGCCCAGTTGCTACTCGCAGACCTGCCTGAAGCAACCTCCTCAGGAGCCCAGAGAGAGACAAAAAAGGCTTCTGCCTTGCGCCATCCCAGCTTCCCCACAAGAATGAAAGAGAAAGGCAATAGAGCTTTTGCCTGAGTGCCCCTGACCTTAAGAAGACCCTGGCACCCGCTGACCTCTTGTCTTGGGGTGATTTATGATGATTGTCTATTCCTTGATCCTCTGCTTTATGCCCAAAAATGGTTGCTGTATCTTTAAGGTGGGTCCAGGGGACGGGGGAGCCTTGGGCTCCTTAATGGGCTTTTTCAAAGCCTCACTCCCCAGGTGTCTGGGGGTGTGGTGCGGTCTGGGTTTTTTGGGTTTTTTTGCTTGGCTAGCTTGGTTTTTGTTAGCCCAGGCAAGAAGTTTTTTTTCCTTCCTTGGCCTCAGAGAAGCTGCAGCAGCAATCCTTCAGCAACTTTTCGAGGTGAACTGGACAGCTTGTTTAGTCCGAGACCAGAGGAAATGGGGCCTGCGGAAGAGGAGTTAGTCGTGATGGGCGGGAGAGAGGGGCAACTCTGTTTTCGGCCCCAGACCTCGGGAAAGCCAAGCCGGGGAGAGAATGCACACCGAGTGGCTCTGGCCCACCTGCTTCATCTGCTGTGGAGAGTGGATCAATGCCAGAGAGTCACCAAATTTTTATCTGTTTGTCCAAACTACAGCATGAAGCTCCTGTTTGGTTTCTTCTACTGAGAGAGAATCCAGCCACATCTTCTACCACGTGGCGAGCCAGTACTTTTTCCCTGGCATTTTAGGGTTTTGTTCCGGTGTGTGTGAGGGGGGTGGGGGGGAGTGGGGGTGAAGTCTGACGGTTTAATATCTAGCATTTATTTACTTTATTTCCCGTGCCTTCTGGGCATTGTTTGTTAATAAACTGTTCGGTTTTTTTGTTTTTTCACTTTCATCCACTAGTATTCATTTCCTATTTGTCAGGAAAATTAATGTCAGAGGTTTATGTCCAAAAAGGAGACAGAGGAGTCCTGTAACTTTATTTGAATAAAGGAATAGGACATGGGGCATTTCCCATGGGGTGTCTCAAATTGCTAGAGGACACAGCCTCCTTTTTATCCTAATTTCCCGGCCGCATTTCCCTTTCTCTTTCCCCATTGGCTGAGGCATTTGAGAGGTACAGATTTTCTGAATTGCCTAATACATACCCCCTTCTAATGTGCATCCCCCCCCCCC
>VZTE01002522.1:1128-44176 GCA_013397775.1 Eulacestoma nigropectus
GGAATAAAAACGTGGAAAACTGCAACAAAGAATCCTTCTCTCCTCCTTTGCCTGCGCCTGTTGCTAAGCAACAACGACTGCGGACCCGACCCCTTCAGGGCAGAAAGCTGAAGGAAAAGCCCCGCGACGGGGCTCGCCACCAAAGGGAGGCAACGAGCTGTCCCTGTCTGTTCGGACACTCTTGCACGTCGCCCGCTGGCCTTCCGGGCGGTCAAGCGATCACAGCAGCGACACCTTCTAGCTCGGGAGACCCCTTGGGTCCTGTGGTTTGTCCCTCTGGGGCCGTAAAAACTCTGCCATCACCTTTGCCTTTGCCTTCACCTTTTCCTCATCCCTTCTTACATATACTTGTTATACCTTTCTAACCAGTTCATCCAGGGACTTATTCTGCCCTTCCTCTAGTCCCCCCTGCTACTGCCTGTGGGTGCTCATTCTCCCACAGCTCAAAATCATTCATTTCTCCAGTGAACCTAATAAAATCCTTAAAAGAAAATCCTAATCCTTGCACGTACAATCTGCATTTCCCAGATATTCCTTCTTCCTCCTCCTTGTGCTCACTCTCCTTATCACACACCGTATACCAGAACCAGTCCCTGTCCTGCCGCATTGTCCAAACGCGGCTCTTCCCCTGCGGCCCTCCTGGCAGGCACAGCCGGCAGCACCATAGGCAGGTGGGGCGTCCCGCAGCCTCATGGGGGCCGGCGGCCACTGCCGCCCCTGCCCGGAGGTGGCGGGGTCATGCACTGCCTGGCGCTGAGCCCCAGCTGCCCCACAGCCCCCACAGGCCCCCAGTCCATGCTCCCGGTCCCGCACCTCCGCGACCGGTCCTGCCGCTCCTTGCCTTAACCATATTTCTCTACATTCCCCTTCAACTAATTTTGGTTTTCAACATATCAACACTATTTGTCCATCTCCTGTTATCAAGACCCCTTCTCAACTCCCCTTATTGCCCCCTCTGGGCATGGATTGTCGAGACCCCTTCTCGATTTTCCCTTATTGCCCCCTTTGGGCATCCATGTCTTTAATTACTTCTGGGAGAATGTGTAAACCAACTCCACATTTTTCCAAGGGATCCTTCGGAGATATTTTGGGATCGTCATCCCTTTTGCCGAGTACCCTTCCCGGCTTTACCTTTACGACCCTCCATGGGTGCCTTGTTTTACCTGTGCTATCCTCCATGGGTGCCCTTCCAGGTTTACTCCCCGATGATCCCATTTTACTCACCGGTGAGATTTTCAGTGGTCCTTCCCTGTGGACTCTTCAGGGATCCCCCTGGTCCACCACTCGTCTGTCTCCTGGACAGTCTCGGGAACCCAATTAATTGCCCGGTGCCGGCCAGTGCCAAAGGGAACTGATCACCGAAACTGGGTGAGGCGCGCCTTCAGCTCCGCTCGCTGCTCCCCGGCCCCGGACGGTGGAAATATCCCAGACAAGAGCCCCCAAATTGTCAGGAAAATTAATCCACAAACACCAGAGGTTTATGTCCAAAAAGGAGACAGAGGAGCCCTGTAACTTTATTCGAATAAAGGGAGAGGTCGTGGACACTTCCCATGGAGTCTCTCAAATTTTTAGAGGACGCAGACGCCTTTTTATCCCAATTTCCCGGCCACATTTCCCTCTCTTTTTCCCCATTGGCTGAGGTACTTGAGAGGTACAGACTTCCCAAATCGCTTCATACAAACCCCCTTTCTAATGTGCACCACCCCCCCCCGCCCCGTTATTTTCCTTGTTTTTCTGTTCTTTTTCTCTAAATCCAGGGATTAGCACAGTCTTGAGTGAGTAACCGTCTGTGTCAATTTAGTGGCATTCCTATGGAATTTATGGCTTCTCCTATTGCTTCTTTCACCTCTCAGTATCTGGCTTTATCTACTAGCAGGCCCACAGTTTGTTTGTAAAAACACCTCCTTCTCATTCCTCTCATTGGGGTGCAGGGGGTTGCTGTACTCGGGGGAGCAGAGACACCCCGTAGCGGCTGTGAGGGGGCTGTAGATACGGAATTTCTTTAGCTAACCCTTATAGTTCCCTACACGCGGTTAGCTACAGCCCCGCGCGCCACCGGCGTCCGTTTTAAGTTAGAAAGCTGCAAATGGCCAAATGGCGTCGGGGTGATGTTCTCCCCTGCCAGATTTCGTTCCAGGAGCGGTGGCCAGCTGTTAATTCCTAGAGTTCGGGGGTACGCGTCTGCGTTCGAACCGCGCAGCGCGCCCCAGGCCGGGAAGAGAACGCGCAACGTGTTTTGTCCCCTCCGCCTGCCCGTACCCGCCCGCCGAGCCGTGGCGGGACGGTAGGCGCCACTTCCCACGCGTCGAGGAACACCGAGAGAACTATCATTCCCAGCATGCTCCTTGTCATCGCGCATACGCAGTGCTCACTGGAACACCATCTTGACACCCGCTTCTTCCATCTCCTCACGGTCGAGCCGCCGCAGAGACTACAATTCCTAGCGTGCCTCGCGGCATCCGCGCATGCGTAGCGGGCTCATCCGCCATCTTGGTGTGAGTAAACGCCGTCGCCGCCGCCACTAAACAAACCCGAGCGCGGCACCTGCGAACGGGGGGGGTGGTGCGGCTGCTGCGGAGCCTTCGATGTGCTGGGCACGGCCGGGCAGGTGGGTCCCGCTCCTCCCCCTACCCGGGGCGGTCCGCCTCGGGGAGAGGGGCAGCTCCGCTTCCCCGGACGGCGGGGACTCGCCGCCCCCTCACGGGCCCAGGGCAGCGCCTCGGCCCCCGCCCGCCGGCGTTGCCGCTCCGCCCGATGCGGGGAAGCAGCGCCAGCCGCCGCCCGCCCCCTCCCTCTCTTTCCTCGATCCCGGCGTGGACCCAGCGCCGCTGGCTCCGGCCGGTCCCCCGCGCCCAGGGCCCGGGAAGGGCGGGCAGGGAGTGCCCGGGTGGCGGCTGCCTTCGGGCGCCCTTGTAGGAGACCCTCCCCCCCCTCCAGCCCCCCGCTGGAAGCTGCGACGGCGCCAGGGCTTTTGTTCCCGGTGCCCACCCCTCCCCACCCCCGCTGTCGTGCAGTTCCCTGCCCGGCCCAAGTCCCGCTTGCCCAGCTCGCCTCCGGCTGCTCTTTTTCCTTTATTATCCTCGTCGCCTCGCGGAGATGCGCCCTCTCTCCCCGCCACCCCCGGAATCTCGCTGCGTTGGGATCCGGCAAGGAGGTGTTCCCGTGTTTGGCTTATTTTTTGCGGGAAGGGGGCTGATGTTGGTACGTGGAGAGCAAATTTTCACACAGGATGTTTTTTTGCCATCTTGTCATATAAGATAGGCTGGAGCAAAATGCATTCCCCGGGGGGAAGGGGAAGCGTGCGGTTCACTGGAAAAGTTCTTTTCATAGGTACTCTGCATAAAGGAAGGGAGGAGACTTGAACGTTAATTCGGAGAGCGTTTCAGCGTGAAAAAAAAGGCTTGAGAAAGAGATGGGAAACTCCGTAAGCAGGCTTGGGCGATGCATTTGAGCGAGAGAATATAGGAAGTCCATGCGCTTGTGAAACTGCCGAATTCCTGAGTGCCACTTCAAAGGTTGGGGATGGGAGCGAGTGTGTCGGTGGAGTTGTGAGCAGGCTGAGAAAAGTTTACATTAATCAGCTTGGGCAATCAATAAATTAGGGGATTGAGCGTTTGTATTCCTTTTCCAGCGAGGCTGAGCTCTGTGGGAGCACAGACACAAGGGAAGGATGCCTGTGGTGTGGCCAACTCTTCTGGACCTCAGTAGGGATGAGTGCAAGAGGATCCTTCGCAAACTGGGTACAGTAAGATACAATTTGTGGGTCTGTATTTTGCCCTTTTAAGATTTGCCTTCATGTTGCTTACATGAAATATTTTAATATGTCTACAGGCAACTTGCGTGTAATTTCCTGCATTTTCTATGTGTCATTGGTTTGATAGCCCTGGCTTAAAATTGTGTTTGGCAGACACTCTCAGCCCTAGCAAAACAAGTAGCGAAGAATTGGTTTGGTATGGTTGAATCTCTCTTGGATGTCCTAGCTGCAGTGTTGCAGGGCTGGGTTTTTTTGTCACTATTAACATGCAACAAGATTTTCTTTGAAAGGATAGCTTTTGGGGTTGTTTATTGGTTTGGTTTGGTTTGGTTTTTGGTTGGGTTTTTTCCCCAGTTCTGTATTCGACCCCTTTTTGTACTCCAAAAAATTATAGTGGAATCCTGGTTTACTTGCACTATAGGGCTGAATTCAAATATTAAAGTTACTACTGTGAAGACATAAAACAGGATTAAAAAGAATGCTGTTTGTGATTTGCAGTTACACAGGTTGTCAGGGAAGTGGGAAAGCAATGCTCTTGCTCAGCTGCCATAACCATAGGAGCCTCTTTCATTGTTTCAAATGTAGCTCAGTATTTGAAGCCTCTGCTCAAGAGATAGACATTGGGAGATATTTTTGTGCTCTGTCCGTATGAGGGGAGATGCTTCTGTGTTTTGGAAAGCAGTAAGAACATTTGCTCTTTCCTCACACATCTGTTTTTGGCTACTGCAGGAGAGAGAATCCTTTGTTGGACATTTGATCTGATCTGACATAGTTGGTTTTGAGTTCTTAGGGCTGAATTTATGTAATTAAGGGTTTGGGGTTTTGCCAGTTAAATGATGCATAATACTAGAAGGGAAAAAAAAAAAGCCTTAGATTTTTAAGACTTTGTTCTTAGGACCATAATCTAGGAGATGATGTTAGGAAGAAAGCTAAGGCTCACTCTAACTTCTTGTGACTGTCAAGTTACAGCTCTTCTTGGTCTTATTTTGCTTGAATGCTAAGAGACAGTGTGCTGGATTTCTTAACTATGCCAAGGTTCTCATACATTGTGGGGCCATCCACTTTATTTTTTGAGAGTTGACAATTTATTTTCCCTCCCTTTGCCCTTTTAATTTCATTTCTTGAGAATATGGGGTTTGCGTTCTCTTGAAACGATGATGCAAATATTGCACACAACATTGCAACAAGCTGTGTTCTCTGTTAAGGTGACAGCCCTAAGTCTTAAGCAAGGGTCAAGTACAAAAAGTAGGAGAAAGTGCAGAATGCCAAAAGCTTTTGACCAGATCTATGCTACTAAATTTCATTAACATAGCTATGCTGGCTGGAAGCTTGGGAAAAAAACTTCCACCTGAGCTGATGGCGGTGTGCTGGCAGAACCTTGCTGGTGCAGCTGAGCCAAACAGAACTGCATCTACACCTCCTTCAATGACATAACCTAGGCTGACAGGAAGAAAAAAAAAAATCATTTTTGTTTTGCTGGCATGAGCTATGTCCCCACAAGGGGGCCCTGACAGCAGGGTGAGGCTGAGGCAGTGCCTCTCTGAGCTGAGAGGAGGCACACCACAGGACTGGGGAGTGAAGGAGCACAGGCAGTGGGAGCAATAGCTGTGTGACGCTCACATCCAGCAATAGCCATCTGCTTTAGAGGGTCGTGCTTTTCCAGCTCGCGGCCCAACATCTCATTTGGCTGATGGTACAGCAGTAGTGGGAATACTCCATAAGGAGTGAAGCAGAGATGTAGGTGAGGCTGAAATGCATCTCGAGGTATGCAGGACCTGGTGTTGATTGTGGTTTATTACTGAATGAGACGATGATGGTAGCACCTAACACTAGCAATAATGATACTTACTTGCCAGACCCATTTTAGGTATTTCATGTGTTTTGTGTTGGAAAGAGAGCACACCACTTAGTAATTGCTGCATAGACACAAGGGTGAGGAAGTTACAGCTTTTCTGTAATCCTTTCTAGCTTCCGAAAGATCAGAATGTGCATTTTTAAAGCTCTAGTGTAGAGGATCTTTATTTATAATGTGGAAGGAAAAAAAGTTTGCCCTTGATAAATAATTATATGATTGCATCTGAGAATTACTTTTAAGTTGTTAATAGAGGAAAATAATTAGTATCATAAAATTGTAACGTGGTTGTCTAAATAAATGTTAATCGTAGTAATAACCATTGCATTAATTAGTGAATGTTTTATAACTGAAGCTGAAAATGCTTCTGTAGGTCACTCAGCATCCCTGTGCAGGCTGCATAGTTAATGAAAATGACTCTGCTTTTTGTTTTGTCTGCTTAATCGGGACAGGAGAGCAGCATTTCTTTTCAGCACAATTCCTTGATTTCATTTCTAAATTAGCTCTTTGGAATCCTAAACTGAAAGCTTTTTAGAATAGCATCAGTCTTTTCTTTTGGGGCGAACTTTGGCAGTGTTAGGTTTTGGCCTGCACCTTTTATTCTTGGTTTTGGTTAACTGGGATCTGTTGTGGGGTTATTTGGGTTGGCTGCTGAAATAGGGGTGTCAAATGAAAGGCACCTATGTAAGGATCAAAAGAATTTTTGTTTCTGGTTTCTCTAAACCGTGTGAAGCTGAGAATAGCAAGTCATTCTTTGGCAAATTAGCCGGCTCCATTATTTGCATTAGGTGTATCTTCACCCTGTTTAGTAGGACCAAATTCAAAAGTATCAGAAGCCTTTTACAGTTCCATTTTTTAAAACACTGATGACATGGCATCACAGTCACCTGGAATTATACATTTCTGGTAAATCAGAGTTGCATTTTTGTGAGTTAGCTCTATATTTAAGAATGGCTGGATTGTTTCTTTTGTGTTGAGCAGGTTTAATTCCGTGTGTTGCATTTCTTTCAGATTCAAGTAGTTGTACCGTATCAAATAAATAGGCATAAAAAATTATGATGATCATATGTAACAAACTAGAGCTGATGCTCTCCATGGTAATTAAGGAAAGGCATTACAAAAAAACCAGTTGCTCTTATGATAGTATATTTCTTTTCCAAGCTAAGCTTTTCTGTAGAACTCTTAATAATTATATGTGTTACGAGAATTCTGAACTAGAGCACTAGAATTTCTGTAATACGAAAATACCAAGAAACTAAAAATGCAGTTAAGAGAATTCTGAACTACTCTCCGAACAGTTTCTTCAAGCTTTGTGCCTGAACATTCATTTTGGTTTGTAAACTAGATAATCCTCTCTGATGAGACAGTTGTTTCATAGAAGTGCTGCAAAGTAATTGACAGGAAGAGTTCTGGATCATCAATGTGTTTTGAAAAAGCTCTAAATAATTGAAATACATGTTCCTCTTAATGATTTTGAAAATTTATAGAATACTGTCGAGTAATATGGAAAACAACTTTTTTTTTCCCCTTTGCTGTGAGCATTAAATAGAAATATTATTTGCTCTAATTCTTCAGAACTGGAGGCCTATGCAAGTGTCATCAGTGCCTTACGTGCACAGGGGGACCTTACAAAAGAGAAGAAGGATCTTCTTGGAGAACTCTCTAAAGTGCTTAGGTAACCCTGATCTTTTTAAACTAAGAACCATGACCTGTTTTCTTTAAGGTGTTGCATGCTTTCTCTTTCACCGGGATCACAGTGTAAATCTGAATTTGGAGATGTAATTCTCCATGTTTCAGAGGTTTCGTTCCTGCTCTGCTTGGAGTTTTTAATATGGAAAACAAGCATGCTTCTGTGGTAGAAGTTTTACTGGTTTGTTGGTGCTTTATAGGATACTAAGTGTTAGAAGGATTACAGCCAGGTCATGCATGTACACTGGCTTGTGGTTTTGTCAAGGTAGAACTTCAAGGTCTTTGAGCCCAAGGTACCTGAAGAAAGAATGCTGCATGTCTTGTGTGAATTTTTCTGCCATATCCTTTAAATGTATTGCTCTCATTAGGAGGTTGGATTCTAGCTGTTTTTCAAGGACACACGATGAACAGTAATGTTCTTTTCATTCTTCAGTAATATTTTTGAGCAATAATACAGTTGATTCTCTCTCACTGTGATAGCAAGAGTTAAATTACAGTCTCTTAAATGTAAAGTCCTATTCCCTTTCTTCTCTTAGATAGATTATTCATAAGTTTAATTTTAGCTGGAATTTTTAGATGAATGTTCGTGTCTTCCTCTGATTAAAATATATTGCTTTATTGTTTTTTTAATAGTATTTCAACAGAGCGACATCGTGCTGAAGTTCGGAGAGCAGTAAATGATGAACGACTAACAACGATTGCACACAAGTAAGTTCCAGATTGTGTTGTCCCTGATTTCCAAAAGTACCCTTTGGGAAATCCATTATGCCTTAACTGAATGGTAGAATGTTGAAGATTGATGGTGGTTTAAAGAACCAGTAGTTAAAACACTGTATGGATGAAGGAATTACTGTATCAGATCTACAGGGACCTAGAAACAATTATTTAGTACCACTGCATTTTGGATCCAAGGCCATCCCGTTCACTGTGCAACTACAATGTAAGAAACAGTTTTTTGGTATGGAGACCTTTCTGTAAGATAGACCAGAATAAACAGAGAATGGAGAAAATAGAGAAGCTCCTAAGTAGGATGAACATGTTTGTTTGTTTGTTTGTTTTGCTTTTAGTTTTATTTTAGAGAGCTTGAAAAGGCTGTATTAAGTGGAAAGAGGAAACTACATAGGAAAGACAAAGAGAGAGAAAGAGGTGGCAGATTAGTGGAAAAGAGTCAATCAGCACAGAAAGGAAAAAATGGTCAGAGTAGAAAAAGCTGCAGCAAGCTGATGACATCAGTTTCCACCACTCTGTGATGCAGCTGCTGTGCTGGCATCAGCTGGGCTGGTTCCTCCTTGCATTTGCTTTCACAAGCTCCAAGTGATTTTGAGAGGTGGAGGAGCAATAGGTCAAGTGATTATGTATCTTTGATAATTACTTAGTAGTCTTACTATTAACAGCTGTCTTTAAACAGAGCTCTGTTGTAAGTGTCTGTATTCTTCCTTTTTCTGTGTTGCAACTGTTGATTTTTTTAAGTTTGACTGTTGTAGCTTAGGTGTTGAGGAGAAAAAAAAGGAAATCATATGAATAGCAGGACACTTAGAGTTAGCAATTGCTTGATCCAAGACTAGTCAAAATCAGCATACTGGTTTAGTGCTGTAGAAGGACATTTAAGTTTTAATGTTCAAGTTTAAAGATTTAGAAGTATGCTGTTCACCAAATAAAACCCACCAACTTCTTACATCCCTTTAAGGAAATGGGCAGGAGGGAATAATGAAAAACATTTAGTTGTCAAATCAGGATTCTTTTCCTGAATCAAGTTTTCATTTTAAGTAGTACTTCTGGTCTTAGCATTTTGCAGGACATGAATAGTTTGTCCTGAGGTGTTGCACTTCAATGAAATATTATAATCCAGACAAGGTGCAATTTTGAAGTGCTGCTTTTCTTTATTTCTTTTCTTTATTTTCCTGTGGTGATTCCTTATGAGTGATGGTTGGTAATACAGTATTTTTCTTACATAATTCTCTTAACTCATTAGGAAAGCCTACTTTGCTAGCTTTTGTACCCTTTGTTTTTTGTTTTTAAAATACATTTTCACTTCAGTTTATGTAGCACACTTTATATGATACGCATATGTGTGAGGAATGCTGAAGCATTTCAAGATGTATCAACAGAGCAGATACTCTGCATTTTACAAACTAGTCTGTAGTAGCTCTTGCTGCAACTTGCTTGAAATATTTCATGTGAGAAGTTATTTTTTAGAATATGTTAATACATTAAATGCGTTGTTTGCTTAAGACCATTACAGCATTGAAAAATAATTTGCCATTTTGGTTTTGCTGATTTGATAAATGACTTGTGTAAAACAGTGAAAAATACTTCTCCATCTAGATAAGAACAGTGTTTTTATGGAACATTCTAGTGTGGGTGTAAGTACTAAGGTTAAGAGCAAATTAGAGCAGAAGACTGTTTTCTCTTTAGGAAGATGTTCAGGGTGTATTTAAATAATTTTATGTTCTGTAACCTTGTTTGGGACTACTTTAATAAACACCAGAAACTCTTCTGTTCAGGTGAAACAAAATTTGCCTTAGAAGCTGAGAGTTTTTTCCTGTAACATAATCCATTTCAATAGTCTTTTATGAAGTCTGTTTGGTTTCTTGGTATTTTTGTATTACAGAAGTAGAGAGTATACCAACTCTGACTGAAGAGTAGCTAACCTAATGTGAGGGGTTTGAGTATGGTATTCACATACCTCTGGCCCTTCAACGGCTGTGTAAAACGAAACAACAAAAGAAGAATCAACTCTTCAATTTAAAATGGGAGGTCTTTGTATCAGGTGACAAAAATGCAAGGGCTTTCATGAAATGAAGGAAGTTGAGTATTTGCGCTCTACTATGTCTTAAACTGCCTTTTAGACTTGCACTACTGGGAAAAAAAGTTCTTAAATAAGATATTGAGTATTTGGAAACTCATCAAAATACTTACAGAACATGCATTTCTGTTTAGTATGTCTGGACCAAACAGCTCTTCCGAGTGGTCTATAGAAGGCCGTCGACTGGTGCCACTGATGCCACGACTTGTTCCA
Organism: Eulacestoma nigropectus; assembly: GCA_013397775.1. Taxonomy (NCBI): domain Eukaryota; kingdom Metazoa; phylum Chordata; class Aves; order Passeriformes; genus Eulacestoma; species Eulacestoma nigropectus. The sequence goes on from VZTE01002522.1 coordinate 11,443, forward strand.
CAAACAGCTTTTACTGTTACCGCGAATGCTGTTGCCAATGCCACCATTCAGCACAATGCATCTCTTCCGGTTCCTGCAGAAACTGGAAACAAAGAAGGTGAGAGAAAGATGGGATTCTTCTGCAATCTATGGGAATGTAAAAACAATGTCACAGTAGAAATTGGTGTCTTAGGTGTTAAGTGTTAAAGATATTTTTTTGAGGCCAGGTTGGACAGGGCTTGGAGCAACCTGGTCTAGTGGAAGATGTCCCTGCTGATGGCAGGGGGTTGGAACTGGGTGAGTTTTAAAGTTCCTTCCAACCCAAACCATTCTATGAACCTGTGAAAAAAAACCCAAATCTTTCTTATCAAACATTATTCACAGAAATATAAAACACCCTTTTTTTTAAAGATCCCTTTGTGTTATCAGCATTAATCTGACTGCTTTGTGTTATTGACACTCTAGCAACTGAAATATAGAAACAACCCAGTTTGTCAGGAAATGACATTCACTGACTAACTTCTTCAGCTCTGTAAACTTTAAAAACTTGGACTAATGGCTTAAGATTTTGTAAAGTTCTGTAAGTGATGAAAAATGTTTCAGAAAGTTTTATTTTGAAAATGCAAGTAGATTTTGGTGAAAGTCAAGAAAATATTGCTTTGGGTTTTTTCCTTTAGATTAAATGTACTATGGTAACAAGTAAAAAGGTTACTTTCTGCTTTCCCTATGCTTTTAAATAATGGTAGTACACATTCCAACTAGCTTGGCTGAGCAGGCTTGAATTAGGCTTCATACAACTGGAGCATGTGTAACACTTCTTGAAACAAGCTGTTTTATCCTGGTTTTGTGAGAAGTACTGTATCATTGTGCTGTTACTTAAAAGCAGTGGCTTAGAAAAGCTGATTGACACAATCAGTTCTTCACTACTGAAGGAATATTTTGGTTTTTTCAACTGGTGTACTGTTGAGAAGAGGCAGTAGCACTTTTCTGTCAGTTACTAGTCATTTACAGAAAAGCAAAAAGATCGACATTGAATTAATGCTAAAATTTAAAATAACAAATTATAAAGTAAAACAAAGATCAATACAAAAAAAATCTCATATTGGCAGCACAGATTTTTGGGGATGGGAGGAGGGGAGGTTAGATTCCTGTGTTGTTCTTGAAGACCATTAATTCCATGGCCATGCTTAGCTCAAACTGGGGAGTATTCCACAGTAACAGGATTGCAGAGGCAAATACACAGATAATGACCCAATAAGTTTTTGGCTTCCATTTCAGTTGTAAAAATAGTGATAGAATAATGGGATTCTGCACTTCAGTTATATGGAAGGTGTCTTTTCTCCTCTTCAGTGGTGGTTTGCTATTCCTACACAAGTACCACTTCAACCCCAACATCTACCCCTGTTCCAAGTGGCAGTGTAGCAACAGTGAAGTCCCCCAGGCCTGCCAGTCCAGCCTCCAATGTAGTCGTCTTGCCAAGTGGAAGTACTGTTTACGTCAAAAGTAAGTGATACTAGCAACTGATTAACAAAAGGGAAAGAAAGGGACAGCGTGGCTGAAGCATAAGACTGAGTTAAACACTCCAACCTTGGACAAGTCATTTAAGGCCTTTGTGCCGTCATTTAGTCTAGAGAATAAATTTATTGATTCCCTTTTTCAGAGAAATAGTGTTCAGGATAGATCCACTCACTGCAAAATGCTGCAAGGAGCAGTAAAGCTGCAAGGACAACAAGTGAAAAATATTTTGAAAATTAAATACAGAAATTTTTGTATATCAGTGAATTTCTGATCCAGCTTGTTGAGAACTAATGCATAGTAGTCGCTTACTTGAGTTAGAAAAGGTTCCTGTTTTCCACATTCACCGCTGACACAGAGGTTTTTTTTTTTTTGATGCAATTTGGCAAAGGTTTGTGCTTACATACTGTGTCTGGCCATTTTGTGATTTACCTGGAAGTCAGTCTTGATGAGGCTTGTGTTCCTCAGCAGCTGTGAAAACTTCATATGAATTCCTACCAGATACCCATCTTCACTTATTTAAATCTGGAAATCCAGGACATAGAATCTAGAAACAGTCTTTTTTCTTGAGAGTGTGTATGTGTCCCTATCTTTGTTTGACTAATAAGTCAGCTAGTTCTAAAAGCAGATTATGTTCTCATATGTATGCCCTCATCATGGGTAGTTTTATTTTACTATTAAAATGTTTCCTTCAGTTCTTATTTGATTCTATGAAAATAACAAATAAAGATTAATAGTGAAGTAGATAAATGCTATTTTTATGCTTGCTCTGTATACCTTTAATATTTTAAAAATTATTTTAGTCTTTATGCTATATATATACATCTGTATAAGCTTCAGAAATGCCACATAGTACATAAATATAATATTACTTGGAAACAACCATCGTTAATGGCTCTGTCAACCCATGAAACCCATAACGTTAAGGTTTTTTGTTTTTTGTGATCTATGTACTCATCACTTGGCTTCAGTTTCAAGATTCGGGGAAAAATGTTACTAACATCTTAAAGTTTTAATGTAAACGTTAGTGAATTATTACATGGTAATGAGTATCAAATGAGTCTAGACACATAATACAGGAATGATAATTTTTGTCTGTCCCTAGATTTCATTTTTTTCCCTACTTTGTGTGCTTCATTTTGTTGTTATTGTTTTTATTTACTTTTTTTAAGGAAATTATATGTCTTTCAGAATGTTACATCAGTCACATTAATTTTAACAAACCTGCTTATGAGCAAATTTGGGAGAGCTGAGTTATAGTCAGGACTTTGCCACTGGTCTGTGGTGTAACCTCTTCCAAGTTACAGTCTGATTGAGCATTTCCACGACACTACTTCCTTACTTACCAAGTGTGAGTTACAGTCAAGCTGTATTACCTTTTAACTAAATGTGAAAAACATCGTACAGCAATTTCTAACGTGAAGTGATAGGAATAACATTCTTGCAAAACCCCAGCAGTGAAAACAGGAGGTGAAAGGAGCTGTACTTAACAAAAAATAATGCTCTGCTAGTTTAATGTTACTTTCTTATGTCTTGATTGATTGGTTGATGGGTTTTTTTGCGGTGAGGACTATGAAGTTTTCTCTGTTTCTTGGTGTCTCACCAAAATAACAACTGCGTCCTAATATCCTAGCTGCATGCAGATTTTGGATTTAAATGATTCTGAGATTTTTTTTTAATTCCTGCATATGTTCAATATGATTAGTGCACTCACAGTTACAAGTTTCCATAGTGCATTCACAGTAATACTTAAAAGCTTGTCCATAATAAACCTTAAAGTTATGTAATCAAACCTCTGCTTTATAGAGGGACATCACCATGAGGCTTATTCAGGGCCATAGAGTAAATTATTGATTAGAACTTTGAAATCTAGTCTTGAAGATCCACACTTCACTTGTCCTGCTACAGCCAACTAAAGCTATGCTTTGGAAGTTTGCTTCTCTTCCCTAGTTCAGTTTCCTGTCTCTGTGGATACAACTGTCAGCCTTTGGAAGCGTACCTGCAAATAAGCTGCTACTCCTGCTGAGAGAGAATACTGTTTTTCAGAAATTGCCTGTTGTGGTACTGGGCAGTTTCTTGTCCATGTTAGTTCTTGCATCTTCACTTTTTGAATGCCAGAATATTTAGTAATTTTAATTAGAGATTGGCCATAATTAGATCTTGGCCCTAATTAGAGATTGACTACCAGCCAAAACCATTTGCTTTGATTACCAGCAAAACTGTGATTTGCTGTGATGGTGTTCTTTAAGTCCCAGGCACATGGAAGAATATTTTCAATCATCTTCTCCATAGTCAGGATTGTATCTCTTCAGCTTTTCTCTAATTGTTTTTCTTTTTAAATGGTTTGACAGAGGTTAACATGGTAAGCATAAATAACAGGATTGCAGATTTGTCAAGGTTGGTAGAGACCCTCAAGATCATCTAGGTCAACCATCAACCCAGCACCATCATAATCACCCCTACACTACATCCCCAAGTGTCTCATTCAGATACCTCTTGAACACTTCCAGACTGTCATCTCCCTGGGCAACTTATTCCAATGCTTGACTACTCTTCCAGTAAACTTTTTTTTTTCTAATATCTAATCTGGACCTCCCCTGGCACAATTTGAGGCTATTTCCTCTTGTCCTGTCACTAGTTACCTGGGAGAAGAGCCCAACCCCCCACCTGGCTACACCTTCCTGTCAGGGAGTTGTTGAGAGCAAGAATGTCCCCCCATAATCTCATTTTCTCCAGTCTGAGCCCCCCATCTCCCTTAGCTGCTCCTGGTGCTCCAGGCCCCAGCTCTGTTCCCTTCTCTGGATGCACTCCAGCACCTCAATCTCTCTCTTGTCAGGAGGTGCCCAGAAGTGACTCCAGGACTGGAGGTACTTCACCAGTGCCCAGCACAGGGAATGGTCACTGCTGTGGTCCTGCTGCCACACCAGTGCTGGTACAGGCCAGGTGCCATTGTCCTTGCCCACCTGGGAACAACTGGCTCATATCCAGCCAGCTATTGACCATCACCCCCAAGTCCCTTCCTGCTGGGCAGCCCTTAAGCCCCTGTACCCCCGCCTGTAGCTCTGCATGGAGTTGTTGTGACCCAAGGGCAGGACCCAGCACTTGGCCGTGTTGAACCTCAGCCCATTGATCCATCTTGTCCAGATCCTTCTGTAGAGCCTTTCTGCCTTCAGTGCTACCCAGGAACTGTAAGAGGTTTGCAAGGTTATTAAACTGTGTCTTTCTGTAATCTAGACCAAATTATGAACCTGGTGCCTACTTTGTCAAGTTTCGTTTGAATTTAAGATCCGTGAATCATGCTGTTATCCTTTGCTGAGCTGAATATTGCAGCAGATTTTTTTTCTATGTGTGCAGTATATGATTGTGAGGAGGAAAGAACTCTTTTGAGCCTGGACTTCTTATGTTTTTCATGATTGTGTGTTAGGTGCCATTTTATATCTGTTGTACAAAATACACCAAAGAAGGCAAAAGCTGATAAAGTGAGGATTGACCTTCACAGTTAAACTATATAATAAAAAAAAAATTATATCCCAAGATGCTGTATTGAGGTGAAAGGCAGAAGGGTACTGTAAGGATAAACATGACATGAAAGTAGGTGCAGAGGCTGAAGTCTAAGAAAACTATATAGGAGGATAAATTTTGATAGTCCAGTTGCTGTAAACAAAACCACCACCAAAAAAACCCAAAGTAGTGTAAAGTTTTAAACTAAAGTGTGCATGGTATTATCCCAATTCCCTTGTGTGTGTAGTCTCACTAGTCAAACTTCTGGAGACAATAAAAACCCTTTACTGGCCCTTAACGTTAATCTCTCAAACTGAACGACGTAACCCAGTAACTGAGTAGCTTGGGGTTTTGGGTGATTTGTCTCTGATTCATGGCACTGTGAGTGTGGCCCGTATCAAGGACTAAGATCATCTGAGGTATGATACAGGTTGGTTGTGACTATAAGATGTAATTTATCTTTTATTTCTTCTTATCTTATTTGAAAGAGTGTGTAAGACTCAAAAAGGGTGTAGTGTTTCAGAAAGCACTGAGATCTGCAGACAGTGGAAACATAATTTAGAAAAAGTATTTCTTTTCCAGGTGTCAGCTGCTCAGATGATGATGAAAAGCCCCGCAAAAGACGGCGAACAAATTCTTCTAGTTCTTCCCCTGTTCTCCTGAAAGAAGTCCCAAAGGCAGTGACTCCTGTCACTAAAACTATAACAGTGCCTGTAAGTGGCAGCCCCAAAATGAGTAATATAATGCAGAGCATTGCCAACTCCTTACCACCACACATGTCGCCTGTGAAAATAACCTTCACTAAGCCCTCAACACAGACAACAAACACCACAACACAGAAGGTATGTGGGGGAAGCTGCCAAATGTTACTTTATTCTGGTTTTATCAATGAATAAGATGTGATGTTTGACTCTTCCTTTTCATGATCTGACGAGCTGTTTTTTAAGGATTGCGCTTGGGATAAGGTAATCCCTCTTTAAAACGAACAAAGGAAAACCAAACTCTTGTATGAATTTAGTTCACCTGTGTGTGAAAGGACCTGGATTGACAGCCGTGGAGACTGAAGCCCTCTTTTTATCCACAGAACAGGTACAGCACAGGCAGCGGGAGTGCAAGCTTCCCCCAGACTGCCCCACCAATGTGCCTCAACCCTGACCTGAAGGGACCACTTCTAGGGATGAGAGGGGATTCAGTCTCCATGCTCATTCAATTCTTGGCCTGTCTGGTGAGACTGCCAACAAAGTTACCAGTTAGTACCATATGTGGTGTTGGGTTTTGTGATATGGACACTAGTCCACTGAGAACTGGATCACATAGGCCACTGAACAGCCTTCAGATGGTAACAACTATTGGTCAAAGGTAATCTTTCTTATTTCTATTTTCCTTATTTATAATTATTCTTTGCAGTAGTAGAATTCCAGGAGAGATGGCATGGGCTTTCCCTTGCCAAGCCTTTTATCTAGAGACTATTTTTTTGGGGTCTATAAAGCTTACTGTTGGAGCTGGTCACAGTCCGGGGGGCTTTATTTTCTTTTCAGTACTAGTGTGCCATTTCTCATTCTACATTAACAGTGTTACAGTGGTCAAAATCAGTTGCATTATTTCAGCTGAGTGTGCCTAGCTTTCACCATAATGCAGTGTGCAGAAAAGGTTTTCCTTGTTTAAATTTTGGATTGGACTTAGATTTTTAACTACCTAATCTATGTCATGACTATATTCCCATTCTTTAGGAGGCATTTCAGTTGTGTCTATTTTTCTGTTCCTAAGATGTAAAAAAAAAAGATGAATGGTTCAGACCAAGTTCATTCTTGGTACAGTTATTAATGACAGCAGACTTCAGGGAGAGGTAGTGTCTCTGTGGAATTAATTTTGCCTCGGTACCAACAGACTTATGGTAGGCTGGCCACTAACAAGCATTTTTTTCCAGCTGTGAGAGTTTGACTATTGAGCTCAAACCTTTGCATGGTATTTTTTCTACTAGTCTTCTTAATTGCTTTATGACTCTTTTTGGATTAGCCGAGTTCCTCTGTCATGATTTTTGGAAACTTTAAAACCAAGTAAGATTAACTGAATTAATGTGCAATAAAGATCTTGCTTTCTGACCTCTTCCCACTCCAGGGAAGATGCTTTCATTTGATTCACTGTTCTTTAACGGTGTCCTTAATCAAATTTCATCTCTGAATACATGAGTGTATAAGAGAAATCCATGAGTGAGCATAAACCATCAAATTAAATGTTCTGCATTCAGTGCAGCAAATCCACAGCTACTACAGGGCTTAACCTATCCATCCTATTGCACAATTTTTTGCTTTAAACATCTGTAGTGTTGTATTAAGTATGGTGTTATATATCATGGAAATTAAAGACAGTGTACTAAGTCTCCAAAAGAGTGGACTGTTGATAGGACCTTTCCTGCAGCTGTGTCTCTGCACTTGTTCTGACATGGAAATTTTAGAGTTCTCTATGCATTCTATTATTTGACTGTCTTACTGATCTGCAATGACAGGAAAATCAGTGCTTGTTTGTTAGGCAGCCAGAGTAGTGTTTGTATCTAAACTTGTCACACTGCCCTCTTTTGTTGGGTTTAGATATGCCAAAATATATAACTGGATGATTTTGGTGGGAGAAATCCCTTTTAGTAGTTTTAAATTAAATGTCAGTCTTGTTCATTCATACCCAACAGCACATTTCCGATTTGAGTATGTTGTTAGATGCGAATGAAATTCTTTGTTTCTGCATGCCAACTCTTTGAATTGTTTTGACATTTTAGTAGGTTGGAGGAAAATTTGTCGTAATAACTAATAATGTCACAGCTCCAGTTTCTGGATTCTCTTGTAATAAAATCACCTGTCTAGGACACAGAAGGAATCTAGCTAGTGAAGTTTCTGGCAGTTATAATACCTTTATTTTTTCAGGGACTGAGTTTTGACATCTCTCAGAATAGAGCTGACAGGACTAATTTCAGTGCATGTTGGGAATTAGATTTTACTGTAACAATCAAAACCAACAACAACAAAATTAACACCTTGATTTGTGTGCGTGTATGTTTAAAGTCAGGCTGTTTCTCTGCTGTAAAACATGGGATGCAGTTTTGGTACCCATGATGAGATTGATTTGGATCATTTCAACATACATGAGCAAATAGTACTTCAGAAATATAGTGGTTGTGATTTGAACTTTAATACTTAAATTTTTACCTGAATTTTATGTTTTCTGGATATACTTCATACATGAAGATTATTGAACTTTGCTCTGCTCTGTTAATTTTGAAAGATGAGATAGAATAGACAGACCCAAACCTGCTTAGTCACAGTATAGCAGTCACTGTTGAACTGTGATGCTTTACAGGTTTTATTCCATCTATGATTAAATAAAGTGTTTTTAAGTGATAATCTTGGACTTAAGGAAATGCAATGGTCTACAGGAATTGCAGTTATTCCCAGATTCATTCTACATATCTGTACTTGTGATGCTGAACTTGCCCTATTGTAGTACAGTTTATATTCACACTAACCTGTAATATGCCTATTTTAACTGCAAGTTGTCCTTTGACTATATTCCTAAATTAGTTACCTTGGGTGGAATGGAGCTGACCCTAAACTTCAGACAGTTGGGAAGTATTCCTAGTGTTAACTGACAGTTTAAGAAACAGGATAAAACTCCAGGGCTGTATCATAGAATCTTTTCACTTCCAGTTCTCACACTAGAACAAGCTGTGTCATGTTCAGCTCACCTGCATGTTTGTAGCCTAAGAGCAATTTGAGAAAGGTGTTTTGATTAAATCAAGATTAGGCAGAATGCAAAAATAAGACTGATGCACAGAAAATGTTCTCACTGGAGAATGCAATCAAGTAGAAAAGCAGCAGAATGTGGAAACGTTGTCCTTCAGACATTGATTATTTGTGGTCAACCTCCTATAGCTTGTGGAGGTAGAAAGGTTTTGATTTTCCTCAGATCAAGGTAGTAAAGGTTTATCTAAGCAGCAGAGACCATCAAACCAAGAACTGAGGCAAAAGGAGAGGCAGAACCAGCCATGGTGGTAAAATTTGCTGCTTTTATTCCATCCATGTGGCTATTTCCCTTTTTTTTTTTTTTTTCATTTTTCTTTAAGCAAATTATAGACTCGTTATCCCTTGCTGCTTGATCTGTCGCTTAAGTGTATTTCTGGTGCCATTATTATTTCTTTATCAGGCAAGGTTTCAGAAGTGCTTGGCTATCAATGTAAGACTTTGTGTGTGAGCTGAGTTTTCTTTGCCCGTTTTGTACTTTATTTTTTGAATCATTAATAAGTTTAAATTTTCAGGGTCTTTGTAAACAAAATTTTTGTTGGGACAATAGCATTATTAAAATAATTTCTCAATATTCTTTCTTGATAAACTGAAAATGTTGTACTTTTGTGCTTCTTTTTCTATTTTAGCTGTGTAAGTACAAGAAGCGACATACAAGTTGAATAAAAGGAATTTCTTTACGTAAACAGTCCCCATTTTCAAAACTTAATAAATGCTTAGTTTTCTAGGTCAGTTGTGTAATGACAGACATTCTTCCAATGCTGTCATGAATTCTGTGGTTTTTTATGTCAGATCAGATTCACTGTTGTAACTCGCACTGGGGTGATGTTTATTCTCTTCAGACAAATGGTTTTCAGACAAATCAGAAAGAATTTTTTGTTATTAAGAGCACTAAATAAAGCAGAAATTGCTTCAAACCTAAACCATTTTTCTTTCACTGATGAAATATTTTTTACAGCCTTGTAGATCAAAAACATTTCCCATTACTGACTCAGCAAGTGCTTGGTTAATTGTTAAAGAAAAAAAAAAATCATCTATTTTCTCTCATTGCTGTTTCTTGATATTTTTGCAAGGTTTGGGAGAATGGCACTTAAAACTTGCTGGAAATCCATTCAGTTTCTCTTAAAATGGTTTTCAAGCTTCCTGGCCCAGTTTAATGAAGTCAAGTTCATTCCTGTCTGTTTGCCTTCAGACACGAGATAATTCTACTTTAATTGGATAGTAATTGTTTTCCTTAAAAATCCGCCTAATTTTAAGGAAACATTAATCACCACTTCCTCAAAATACTTGAAATTTTTTCTTGCGAGCAAATGTGACTTGACAGTCTTACAAGCTGTTAATAAACATGTATCCCTAAAACTAAATACACGGACAGACATGTTACTGAAATTCTGCGCTTCTAAATAAATACAAAGAACAAATGAATTTCTTCTTGTTTTTTTCTTTTTTCAGGTCATAATAGTAACCACCTCTCCAAGCTCAACTTTTGTGCCCAACATCCTTTCCAAGTCCCACAACTATGCAGCAGTTACAAAACTTGTCCCAACATCAGTCATTGCCTCAACTACTCAAAAGCAGCCCGTGGTTATCACTGCTTCCCAGTCCTCTGTGGGCAGCAGCAGCAGCTGCTCCACTCCCTCCTGCACTGCAAATACTATTGCCGTGACTGCTGTAGTATCATCCACACCGTCAGTGGTTATGTCAACAGTAGCACAAGGTATGGCAATTCTCTTATAAAGGCTCTTTCACTGAGGAATTGGACTTTGCATTGAGAACAGCACTGGGGAGATGCACTTTTTGTTTACATATGATGAGTAAAGCACAGGACGTGAAAGAAATCTCCTGATGAAACTAATCCAAGAGACTCCACAAAAGTTCTTGTTGAACTCTTTTCCTCTTTACTTCAACAGTTAATGTGCAGATTCTCTTTTTTAAGAGGAGGTGAGGTGAGGTGGTGTGACCTAGCTCTAAAACAATATAGCGTCAAAATGATTGGCTTTAAGAACTTCGCCTGATGCATAGAAAAATGTATATTTCCAATATTTGAAGGTGATTGCATCTCTAAAAGCCTGATTTACAAAACCATGCAAAGTTAACATCAAATAAATGCAACTTATTAACATGCCCAGATGACAATTCTGAAAGGTAGAGAAGTATTTACGCCTTTTTATTGGTGTATTTTATCAGCATGTCAGTTTTAAAGTCCTTTATAATTAAGACCTGAGTGGGCCTGATTAAAATTCCTAGGTTTCTGATTTCAAGTTCCAGCTGCGTATGCTAGCTTGACTGTTTCAGCTTCACAGCCACCAGCTAGCATTTGAAAGGGAAACTGTGAATGAATGAATGAATGAACCTTAGTGAGCAGCACTTGCAAGAAAAACTGCCTGACAATGACAAGTGTCATATCACAATTTTTCCTGGTCTGTATTTTCCATTCTTGTTCCATTCCACAAAACATTGGGTGGCCGTATCAAGGCTGAGGAGGTATTTTCCTTCCCTATTGCTTGTATTAATATAATCAGACACTAATCTATGGAGCAGAAGGGTTCATTGCAGGCTTTAATATTTTTTGAACCTTTGATTTTTAGTTGGGTTTGATCATGGAAGAGACTTTTAATTCTGAAGTACATAGGTGGAGTATCTCTCTAACAGATTTTTTTCCAAGACTGTCAGTGTCATTGCAGAAGATGCTGGTGAAAAGTTTTGTGACATGAACTGATAATCTCTTCAAATGTAAAATTAAACTCATGAATGAAAGGGGCTGCCTAAGGAAATGATGTAACCATCTTAAATGATGCAGTGAGAAAAGGGTTGCTTATTTAGATTGCCAGAATTGTACCTTTACTATGATTTGTCATTATCACTACCATCTGTTTCTGTTTTCCACTACAACTGGGATTTAGTTAAAAATTGCCTTCATAAGATATGGACTTTGTTTGTCTGTCTTGGTGCTTATGGATGTGTAGTTTAGAATTCTATACAAAGCCAAATTTGCTGTAAATGTTGTGACAGCTATGTAGAGGAATGACAGAAATAAGTAATAAGATTTATTTGGGAACTTTGTCTTTCCATCTTACTGCAAACTTCTTTTAATCACTTTTACTTATAAGATCACCTAACCTAACAGCACAAAACAGGTATCGCACAGTTTTATAACTTATATACCATTACTTGATTTTTTTTTAAATGCCAACCAACTCTTTTGCTAACAGATACTCCCTTCCAGTGTTGGTGGGTGTGATATTTGACGTTCTCCTATCGCCAACTTTTTGTCATTGTGATTTTAGAATCATTGAATCACAGAATGGTTTGTGTTGGAAGGGACCTTAAAGATCTAGTTCCAGCTCCCCTGCCAGGGGCAGAAACATCTTCCACTAAACTAGGTTGTCATAAATATTTATAAATATACATTTAAAATACTTTCACTCTAGGTATTTTGCTGTTTTGAAGCTTAAAGATGAGACTTTGAAAATATTATTGAATTATTTATATTACAAAAGGTGCAGAAGTAGACTGGTTTGTGGTCTTTTCATTAGCTGCTGTTCTGCTGCCACATTGAAAATCTGTATAGAGCTCCATTGCCTCCTAACAGCACTTCTGCTACATGGGAGCTTTATTTCCTCACATATATCAATGTGTTTTTCGGTAGTAAAGATAGTTGAAATGCAGAATTATTTTAGAAATTATAATATTTTTCTTTCTCATTGCACTGTTCAATCTTAAACCATTTACTCTTTCACAGGTGTGTCTACATCAGCAATTAAAGTTGCCTCTACCAGACTACCTTCCCCAAAAGGTTTGGTTGGGAATCCAACTCAGATCTTAGCACAGTTTCCCAAACAGCATCAGCAGTCTCCCAAACAGCAGCTGCACCAAGTCCAACAGGCCCAACAGCAGCAGCAGCAACCACAGCAGCAGCAGCTGGTGCCGTGTTCTGTAGCCCAGCAGCAGCCACAGCAATCTCAGCTGCCAGCTGGCATCAAGCCCACCATTCATATCAAACAGGAATCAGGTAGTTGGAGTTGATCTTGGGTCACATTGGTGAAGTCTGACTGCAACTCAGCAAAGTAGGGCAGAATTCTGTCCCAAAATGTGCATGGGGGAGTGGTCATGAAGGCATCATTTCTTGAGTACAGGATTTGGCTTTAAACATGAATATAAGTAGATTGTGAAGGATGTTTTAATGTTTTCAAGTAACAGTAATTAAAGAATTTGGTTGTTTCACTTCTCTTGGTTGGTTCAGGTATTTACAGACCATGCTTTAGGTATGTGTTTTATCTTAGAGGTTGAGAGGTATGTAAATAACTTCAAAAGTAACGTGATTGGCAACCTGAAACACACCAGTTTTCTGAAGATCCAAGAGTTGTTCAACTATATCATCTGGAAAGAGAAGTTACTCCATGTTTTAATTATTTTCTTCGGTCCAGAAATCAAAACATACTTTTGAGGTACATGTCAAAACAAAAACAGTTAGATCTGGAAGTTGGACTGGATTCTTTTTGTAACATTGATTCATTCAGCGGACTTTGGGCAAGTCATGTAATCTTTCTTGGCTTTTCTCTGCTGTAGCACACAGTTCTGACCTCAGCAAGAAGTAGTAAGAAATAAAGCTTGCTAAGTTACCCAGTTCTCAAAGAAGTGCTATAAAAGTGCAAAGTATAAAAGTATTTTTATGTATATTAATATAAAATCAGTATTTTATTTTAATCCTATCAGTAAAATTATTTTATATTGTACTATTTAGATCGAGGAATTAAAATAGACCATGGAATGAAAAAATAAACAGCCCTACTCCTGTTCTTTGATAAAACTGCCTTTTGGATTATAGGACCATTGCTTAAGAAAAGTAATATCTACTAATTAAGACATAAAAAAGGCTTGCAGCCACTGAACAGTATCAATATGAGCTTCATTTCATTGTCTTCTACAATGGATTTAGGCTCAATGTGCTTTTTAGTTAAAAGTTTCTTTGGAAATACCATCTGATACCAATTTTTTCTGGAAGATGTGAATCAGTTTTCATGGAGACTTTACTTTTTATGCAGTTTTGTGTCTGGATGATGCAGAGACTTCAATTTCTCTTTCAGTTTGAAGTTTACTTGCTCTGTACTGTTTTTATACTAAGTGTAGAGAGAAGAAAACTTCTCTGGAGGATGTTCCGCATCTCAAGTGGACAAAATTTTTCACCTAGAAATACTTGTGTACAAATTAAGTGTTTCATCTAGATGAGATTCATCCAGGCTGTGTGTTCCATGGCATTTGGCCACCACAATGCAATGCATTTACCTCATGGAACAAATCCTAAGATGCACATCTCCTGGATGTACTTTTGAACAGATGTTGTGAATCTACTGGTTTGCACCTGAGAAGTGAATCTCACAGAGGTCTCATTCCCCAACACAAAATGGAGAGAGAGGGAGCAGAATCCTGGCAATACTAAGGTGCCCTCATCCTTCATTCTTACTGATTCTACTCACAGCTTAAGCCAGATTTCTTTGTGGCTTTAAGATAACCAGTAAATCAAGGGGAAAGAGAGAAGTTTACTTAAAGTAACCTTCCCTAGCCGGTGTCACAGTTGCTTCCTTACAGTCACTAATACTCCTTGTGCAGAAATGTTTTTTATTTTATTCAAGGTGGTGAAATTTGTCTAGGCTAATTAAGACACATTAGGATTTACAGACTGAGTTGATGAAGAATTACTTTGCTTCTAGATGGTTCATTGTATATGAACCAATTCAGTCTTGGTTGTAACCTGTTGGCTCCTGGGAAACGGTCTAGTTTTTTGTATCATGGACTAGGAAAAGTTAAAAATGGCATCAACAAATCCATAATGGAATGGACAGTGGAAGTAGCTAGGAATTGAAACAGGCACATGAAAGGCAAAGATGGTGACTTTCTTGGTATTTGCAAAACAAACAAAAAAACCCATCCAAAACTAAGGAAAAAAAAAAAGTCAAAAATTTAATAATTTTTGTCTTGATCAAGAATGCATGGGCTCAGAGTTGAAGCCTTGTGGGGCTACTTGCCCACTAGGCCTTGGTCTGAGAAAGCATTTCAGAAGGTAACTTATCGTGCCTGTATTTTAACAGTGACCTTTCTCCTTTCCTAGGTGTTAAAATAATCACTCAACAGGTGCAGCCCAGTAAAATCCTTCCCAAACCCGTTACAGCGACCTTGCCCAGCAGTAGCAATTCACCCATTATGGTGGTTAGCAGTAATGGGACTATCATGACAACTAAACTGGTCACTACTCCCACTGGTAAGTTATGCCTCTGAGAAGGGAAGGGAGGGTAAACCCAGACATACAGGTGATCGAACATGGTTTCTTAGGGTTAATAAAAAAGCACCTATCTCTTCTGAACAGTGGGCACAATGGCATATTCACAATCCTGTTACTTATTCTAGATCAGGATTTTTGCACTGCGTGCTCTTTTATTCCTCTCACTGAATCATTTCACAAAAATAGCATTGTTCCTTCCCCACTGGGTTTATTTAAAGGAAGTTTTTTGCAACCTGTACAGATACTTTGCACTTCTGTAGCACCTTATATTACATGATTTATACTGATTTGACTCAAGCAGACAGGTCAGCACCGTTCCTATTTTGCATAGATGGACTTCAAAAGACATGTGACTTGCTCATAGTCCTGCAGTGAATTTATAGAAAGACCAGTAAATTGAAATTTAAGCTCCCAGTGTTTTTCTGGGCATCTAATTGTATTTGTGTTTCTAATAATAATGCAGACTGTTCAGATTGTAAACTTGCATGAGGAAAACTTAAAAGGTAGCTTTATCCTGGTTTTCAGAAAATTCTTTTATTTCCTAATTTTTTTTTTAGCCAGCTGTATAGCTGGGAATATTAGAACCATAAAATCGTTACGGTTGGAAAAGCCCTGTAAGATCATCAAGTCTGACCATTAACCCAGCGCCACAATGTTCACCACAAAAAACCTTGTCCCAGGTGCCACATCCACATGGCTTTTGAATGCTTGCAGGGATGGTGATTCCACCACTTTCCTGGGCAGCTTGTTCCAATCCCTGATCACCCTTCCCACGAGCAATTTTTTCATAATATTCTACCTGAACCTTTGTCCCTGGTGCAACTTGAGGCCATCTCCTCTTGTCCTTAGCATAAACTAATGGTTAATACTCTGTTTATGACTCTTAAAGTACTCCACAAATACATTCTCGAGTATGTTAAAAAAAAAACAAGTTTTGCAGTTCATTTAGTTGGTATAATCTGTATTGTGTTCTCTTAGATGTGAACACACCTTTCTTGACAAAACAAACTGCTTTGCTCTGTGATGTTTAGCAGTTAAGGGCACTATCTGCAGCAGTATAAGCAGAATGGAATGTCAGTGTTTGTGTAGCTGTTGAGTTATTATTTTTGAGCAAGTTTCTTTTGTGGACTCAGTTCTCTTTCCATCCAGAAAAGGACGACTACTGAAAAAACAGCATTTATACTATGTTTAGAGGTTTCTTTTGTGCTGCTGTATGCTAAGTCCATAAAATTGCATCATCATTGTAAATTATATTTTTCTCTAAGAGTGTTATTTAGACCAGTCATTGGTGGTTCTCTTTATAAACAATCTGTCATATAGGAGAAGTGTTGTTCATGAGAGGAAGGGATGAATTCTGGTTGTGTCATCAGATGGCTGACTCCAGGGCATCTAAGGGAGCAAGAGGCAAACCTACAGGCAGAATCTGCACATCTATTGAAAATTACAACCTTATGCACAAGGACATGAATTAAAATAAGGCAGTCATGGAACATTTATTATATTAAAATACTCAGAAGACTGTTATATTAATTTAAATTTAGTATATATTTGAATATTGCTCTGTGGCTTTACAAATTACTAGAAAAATTGTGAAGGATGGTAGATTGTAGGGTGGGATATCTTTGGATAAATCTGACCCTTTTTTCCTAAACTAACGTATTTTTCCACAAATACTAGTAGAGGATTGTGTTGTAACAGTGAACTTTTTTTTTTCTCTCTTTAAAACAGGAACTCAAGCAACATATACACGGCCAACGGTGAGCCCCTCTCTGGGGGCTCGAATGGCTGGAACTCCAGGGGCTGCTACCTATGTGAAAACTACAAGTGGTAGCATCATTACCGTAGTACCAAAATCATTGGCTACTCTAGGAGGGAAGATCATCAGCAGTAATATTGTTTCTGGTAGGCATATGAGTACTTTGATGTTAAGACTTTTATTTCAAAAGTAATTTTGGGCTTGCTTTAATTGTTCAGGGCTTTTCTGTGGGTTACATGCTCAAATAATTATTAGGACCTTTATTGGAGAATTCAGAATAAAAATAGCTGAGCATGAAGAAGAAGTTAATAGAAGTTTGAAGGTTAAGTGTTCTTAAGGATTGTGGTAGTTCTTGTGTTTAAGAAGGAAACAGCAAATGTGAAGGAAAACTGGGAGAAAAGAGAAATGGGGGAGATGTATGTTGTACAGAGGGGAGAAAGATCAGAAAACACTATTAGCCCCCCTTTAAAGCATTTTATAATTTCAGTGCTGCCCTTCTGTGTTCCACTGCATGTCCAAAGAACCAGAATAAAAATGGCCTGTATATGTTAAGTTCAGCTATGCAGTCTTCACCTTATTTTGATATTTTATCAGTAGCAGCTTGTCTTTCCTTTAGCCCATGTTCTGCCTTAAGCTTTCCCTCCCAGCTTTATGTGGACCCTGCTGCTTATATTTGTTAGTCTACTGACGAGCCCTCATTCTCCCTGCTGGTTATGTACTGGCACAGGTTGCCCAGAGAAGCTGTGGCTGCCCCACCCCTGGAAGTGTTCAAGGCCAGGTTGGACGGGGCTTGGAGCAACCTGGTCTAGTGGAAGGTGTCCTTGCCCTTGACAGGGGCTGGAACTGGATGAGCTTCAAGGTCCCTTCCAACCCAGAACATTCAGTGGTTCTATCATCTCTAAAGATAGGGCCTCTTTAGGACTGGAACCAAGCACACTTACACCAGTAACAATTTCTTAGTATATGTTTGGGACTTTGTTTAGCAAAGACCTGACGTGGCACCAGTCAGTGGAAGGTGCTGCACAAGCTGTCCAGTAAATGCACTCTGGGGCCATAATCTGGTAGAGCAGTTTCACGGGTTTTGATTTATACAAAATTATATTTAGCGATGATACAGCATCTTCTTTGGCAACAAGTAACTTTTTTTAGCCTGTTGTGGGTGTGATGAATTGTTAAGACAATTTCTAGGTCTTCTAATGAATTATACACAGGTGGAAGTAAGTATTCTTCTGAACAGCAGCTAATGCAGGGAAACCTGTGAGTGATCCTGATGAGGATAATAATGATTGTCCTGAAAGAACACAAGTTTGGAAAGCATGGCTGCTTTTTTCTTTTTGTTTGCTTAATTGTTTTTGCTACGGGAGCAGTCTTTAGATGCCTCCGAAGTCAGTAGGATTAAATAAATCATAATTCTGTCTCAGCATGTCTTCCCTTTCCCAGAATTAGTAGAATTGTTAATCTGAAATACGTTGTGAAGTATCTACAGGCATGACTAATGGATAGACGATAGTAAAGGGAGTCCTTGGGTTTGCAGCTCTGTTGTGAGTGAATGGTGCTTTCCTCTGGAGAACGGAGAAATCGTTGATAAAAAGCTGTCTGAGTAGCTACTGCAATGGCAGTCCAATAGCATTGATGACTGATTCCAGTGTATGTACTTTTGTAGACTGTGGAAGGCTGACCAAAATTACTTGCAGGTAATTAAAAACCTGATACAGGGAATGCAACTAATTAAATACTAACATAGGAACAGAAATAGCCAAGACAGCTCTTCAAGAACAAAACCAAAAAAAACCCCACACTTCTAAACTTAACTTTCATGGACGGGTTGTGAAACAATAGCATGTTTTTCTTTTTTCCTTCTTTCAATCCACTACTCATCACTTACATTACAGCAGAAAGAGCTGGTGTTTCTCTTGACTGGAGATACATCCTTGGTACATAGATTCTTCTACAGAGGTCATCTGTAGAAGAGTGTTTGTCTGTGCAGATAGGACCTTGAGTTGAGTATTAGTGATGTCCTTATCCCAGCCTAACTCCAGCCTTTGAAAAGTTCTACACGTTTGCCTGAGAAAGCTGTGTTAGTCTGCTCTGTAACTTGTGATAAGGGGTTGCCTGTCCTAATACAGAATACACTATGTTCCCCTAGGTACACCTGTTTTTTACTGTAGGTGAAAGATTTGTCAAGTTGGCATCTAATCTTTCCATGTTGAGTTGGGTGATGTGAATTCCAATTCCAGATGCTGCTGCTTTCTTGATGTGCTATCAGATTTAAATACAATGATTCCTCTATAGCTCATCAACTTCTATGGTGAAAGGAAGTACACAAAATGTGATAAACTGCACGTTGCTTCTTTTCCAACAAAAATTTAGGAACTACAACCAAAATTACTACAATTCCAATGACATCAAAACCCAATGTGATTGTTGTGCAAAAAACTACTGGAAAAGGAACTACAATTCAGGGGCTTCCAGGAAAAAATGTTGTCACAACACTGTTGAATGCTGGGGTAAGTAATTGTTTCAAGTCTCAAATGGAGTGCCAAGTGGCAAGCTGTGTGGTGGTTCCTGCATTCATTCTGGTAAAGGTTTGATTAAAAGCAAACTGTGCATGAGCTCCTTAACAGATCCAGCATGCCTTGATGTCAGGGATGTTTGAAAAGTACTGTGGTTTGCGGAATATGATTCCATGCTTAAAGTGAACTGGGGGTGTTTTCAAAGTTAAAGGAAAATACAAACTTTTGAACTTGCTTTTTTTCCATGGATAATGATTTTGTATTCCTGAAGCAATTAAGGAGATGAAAATAACTAGAATCTTAGCCTGTTCCCTCCAGTGAGAACCAGGGTCCTGTGTTAATAACTTGTGTCTCCAGCCGTTTGTCTTTTCGGTATAAAGGGCATAAATAAACTGCGTCTTCACAGTAGGGGAACCACTTTCAATTTATGTGGTGTGTAACATTGTGACATCCTGTGCCCTGAGTATTGTATAGTGGTGAATTTTTTTTTTGGATAACCTGAGGTATACCAAAGAATAAAATCAAGTTTCCAGCATCAGCTGAGCTTACCTGTAAGTACTAGTAAATAAAATGATCAATGTTGCTAGATAAAACTGTGAGATTTAATGCTATAGTCCTGTGAAATTTAAAAGGCTGCTTGAGTAGCAGAACTACTGAGGGGTTTTTTAAAATCTTTTATGATTTTTGTTTTAGGTTTTGAACTTACCTAGTTTTAGAATTAAAGGTGTTTTTGCAGACAAGTGGAAATCTTATGATGTTACACAACAGTAGCTACCAAAATGGGATGGTATTTTTGAAACAAGTATGGTTTGGGGGATTTCCAGGTATTTCATGGATATTGGTAGAAACTGGCTACTACTATTGTTACTCACTTGGTTTGTTACTGTGCAGAGCTTAAAAAAAGCGTGCTCAATGTCTTTGCTCTTCTTAAGCTATCAGGAGTCTAGTCATATGTAAACACTATTCCACAGTCAAATGATTCCTGTGAAACAGCTGTGAATCTGCATTTTTTGATGAAGTAAACTTTTAGTTTAAAAAAAGTCCATACATAATTAACGTATTGGTCCTGAAGACAATACAAAAATCTATATTTAAATAATTTCCTTTTAGAATCTCAGTTCAAGTTTTGTAGATGTCTTGCCAAAGTTAGTGTTAATAGAAATTGGTGGTCTTAAAAAACATTTGTGAAGGATTTGGAGAAAGTTCCACTTTAAAAAACTTCATGTCTTAGTTACTTCTTTTTATTCACTCCTTCAGAGCTGCTCAAAAGGTAAGGTAATGGAAAAGTGGATTTTAGTAGCTTTTTTCATTCAAAACCATAGGTTCTTGGTCTTCTAATGTATTTTGTATCAAATAAATGTAGTTGTAGCAGCAGATTTATTTCATGGTGTACGCACTCACATATAGCTCTATTTTTTTAGAGAATTGGGTCTCACTGCACAATTTCATTAAGTTAACCTGTAAACTTTGACTTCTCTGCAGGGGGAGAAAACTCTTCAGGCAGTGCCAGCAGGAGCAAAACCTGCTATCATCACTGCCACAAGACCCATCACAAAAATGATTGTTACACAGCCAAAAGGAATAGGGTCCACGGTCCAGCCAGCCACCAAAATCATCCCAACTAAAATTGTTTATGGTCAGCAAGGGAAAACACAGGTACAGTGAGGACTCCTTTCTGTCTTGGAATGTACCCCTAAATTTTAATGGGAAGTAAATAATTTTTCAATGTATTTCCTCATTTGTTCCATGTTTAATGTAGATCTGTGGGGAATGAGACTTAGTATAATGAGGTGGCCTCAATTCTGATTTCTCAAGCACAGTATTTGCATTTGTTAGCTTTTTCTGAAGGCCTAGAGCAAGCCAAAAGGGTTTACTAAGCCTTTTCTGTAGCTGAAACTGTCTGGCCATGACTCCAGATACTTGTTTACATCTTACAGCTAATGGTTAGACCATGAGAAATAAAGATGCAGAGTCCGGACATAGGTCATCCATCAAATCTGAGGTTTTATTGAAGTTTATTTTCTGCTTCATACCTGTTCAGGCTTGTGTAGTTGTGTAGTTGGTGGGGCTGTATACAGAGAACCTGGCTTATTTCAGGATGCTTTCAGTTTCAGCTTTTTCTCTGGCTGCACTTAGTATTTGAAAGAACTAAGCTTTTATCAGATGTAACATTTTGTGTGTTTTGATTGTTCAAGACTGTATTTATTGTGAAAGTGCTTGTCTTTATCTGTGCAGTGCATGTTCCAGCTCACTTGTGTAGCTTTCTCTTATCACACTAGTTTTATCTAGTCCTGAAAAATAACTGGTATAGTGGTATATTGTGTTAAGTACTTCAAATTACTGAGTGAGAAGTACATTCTTGTGCATTGCCATTTACTTGGGCTTTGTGGTTAAATAATCAAAGTTGCTGAATTTAGAGGTAGACTTTTTAAGTAAAATACTAATATTATATAGGTGGTGTAAATAGATCTGAGGGGCACCCTGTACTCTGATTGCTCAGATGTGTTTTCTTGAGTGCTTTTACTTTAAACAAAATTTACCTTTCTAATTAGGTCCTCATAAAACCAAAGCCAGTGACATTTCAAGCAACAGTTGTGAGTGAACAAACCAGACAGCTGGTGACTGAAACATTACAGCAGGCATCGAGGGTAGCAGAGACAGGAAGCTCTTCTCTCCCAGAAGTGAAAGAAGAACCACAAACCTACACTGACAGTAGCTCTTCTTCTACAGAGTCTTCGCAGAGCTCTCAAGGTGTGTATTGGTGTCACATAATGTATGAGTGGACTGTCTTCCAAGAATGCTAGCCGGCTCCGGAGAGCTCTGTGTGTCTCCCTTTAGCTTAGGTTTCACCCCATCTGTTTGCAGTGAAGTGCCATTGTTCCCTTACTTTTATGTTTTTCTTCCTTTTGAGCTACTTACTATATACTTTCATTTCTCTTGAAAAGTGGTAAAGGTGTCTTGCTGGGCTCCAACTTGCTGTTAAAATGCAACCTGTTCTCTCTTCCTGGAGAGTCTGCCAGAGGTAGGCAGGGTAGCAAGTTTTGGAGGTTATTTTTGCAGTCCATGTTCTACCAGTCTTTACAGAGTGTATTGAAGCATCTCTCTGCTGCGTGGCTGAAAGCTGCCATGGGACCAACACAAATCTTGATCCTTTTATATACATTTGTATGTGCATCAGGATATATATCAGACATGTAGTCCTGATGGGAATTCTGCCCTGGCTTCAAGCCATGATACAGATGCAGCTCTGTGTGTAAGAGGAGCATAAACAATAGGGCATAAACAACATCCAACCTGTGTTCGGGAGTAACCATAATATGTATCACTACAGCAAATAAAAGCAAATGTCTCAGTGAAACCTTTGTACCTTTTCTGTATAATTTTTAACTGTTGGTCTGTACGGCCATTTAAGTAAGTTTTAAAAACGTTCTGAAGATTCAACCAACTTACCAAAATTTAGGTGCTGTTAGTTCAGAATGCTGAATACTTGCTGATCACCTGAACTACTAAAACCTTCTGGGAAAAAAGTTCAATCCAAGGCAAATTCAACATACAAAGAAACCTGCTGAACTTTGATTTTTCAAACAAAATCTTTTTACAAAAAACCAAGATACAGAAGTTTTGTTTTTTTGCTGGAAACTGTTCGTAACATCAACAGTGTTTTACTTCAAGAATCAATTGAAATAGAAACTAAAGTGTTGCAGAATGAGAGTATGCATCCTTGGCAATGTTGAAAACTAGTAAGTAATGCGTAATTTGGTATAATTTTGAATTATCACCGTGCTTTAAAGCAAGAAGTTGGACAAGAGCCCTCCAACCCAGAATGGTTCTATGATGACTTGAACTGGCACAGGTTGCCCAGAGAAGCTGTGGCTGCCCCATCCCTGAAAGTGTCCAAGGCCAGGTCAGACAGGGCTTGGAGCAACCTGGCCTAGTGGAAGGTGTCCCTGCCTTTGGCAGGGTGGTGGAACGAGATGAGCTTTAAGGTTTCTTCCAACCCAACATTCCATGATTCTATGATGTGCCGTTGTTTTTTTTGCAAACAGATTCTCAGCCTGTAGTCCATGTGATTGCTTCAAGAAGTCAAGATTGGTCAGAACATGAAATTGCTGTGGATACAAGCCCTACAATAATTTACCAAGACGTATCCAATGAATCTCAGTCAGCTACTTCCACGATAAAAGCTTTGCTGGAACTTCAGCAGACAACAGGTCTGAAAACCCATGAGATGGTTTAGGATAACTTTAGAGGTTGTTTTTTGCTTAAGCAGCCTGTTACAATAAGTTTTGTAATTGAAAAGCACCTATCTTGAATCAATTTGATTCTTTCCTTTTTATCCTTTATCAGTTTGTTTGCATCTATTCTACAGCGTTCACTATATTTATTTAAACTGGTGCATTTATATTGTAGATTTACTTCATTATGAAGGTTTACGTATTAGAGGTTGATTTTATGCTTTTCTTTTCTTCTAAAGCAGTGAAGGAGAAGTTGGAATCGAAGCCAAGGCAGCCTACCATTGACTTGAGCCAAATGGCTGTCCCAATCCAGATGACTCAAGAAAAGAGGCATTCTCCAGAAAGTCCCTCAATCGCTGTTGTAGAGTCAGAACTAGTGGCTGAATATATCACAACTGGTAAGTGGCTAAGGTAGTGTGAGGGTGGCTTTGCAGTTGAAGTCTGGGGTCTTAATTTTGGAGTTTTGTTACAATAGGTTTCACTTTCATGTTTTTGCTGAAGTTTTCTCTAGAGGAAATGAGTCTTTTCTTCTACTCCTGATAAACTGTGCAAGGGACAGAGATTGCATCTGCTTTGCTGGGGCCTAGGGGAAAATGTTTCTAACTGAAACAAAGGGTGGTTGCTTCAGGATATCCCACTTGAGCAGATTTTCAGGTGGATGTGGAAGACAGACTGTCCCACCACCCTTAAAGGAAAATGTCCAGTAAGGAAAAAGTAGAAAATGAAGCTAGAGGAACTGTAGCCTAGTTTTTGTACATACTGACATTAAGTCAGACACTGAATTTGTTAAAATCCATTTAGTCCTGAGTTAAAGCCAGGTATGCATTTAGCATGCTAATGTAGCCCCAGTTTCTTCATTTGCTAGAAAGCTTTGAACTAATACATTTGCACTTTTAAAATAAATAAGTTACTCAAATTCATCTCTTTATGACTTGACTCCTCCTATTTGGACATCCATTTTGTCTGAGTCCTTTCTCTTGTCTCTCCAATGTTCCCTACTAGCCCAGAACTCTAGATGTGAGCCACTTCCCATACATACATGAAAGGATCAGATTACCTGTTTTCTATTTTAATTTCTTAAACCCACATTGTTGATCTCTATATTATTTGGAAAATTAAAGAGTGTTGAAAGTCTACATTGGAAAAGAGAAATAAAACTAATTGTATTAAACTGTATTAGTACATATCTGTAGCTCCAGTGATTTTAGTGCTAAATGTCTAATCTGATATTTTCATTTTGTTCTGTACCTCCTCCCCTTGCTCCCATCCCTTAAATGGCCTAAGTTGTGTGAAATTGGAGCTGGGGGCATGTTATTATTATTCCTTTAAATAGCACTTAGTGTATGTCGCTGTAGAGCCAGGAACGGAGAGATGTAGCAACACACAAATCTAGCAGAAGAATGAATTATTTATTAATTTTACAATCATTTTTATATAGTCTAGTTCCATAAAGCAATTGGACAATGTTCACACACTTCCTAGGGTGATTGGTTTAGGTTCTATCACATCCACGGTAAAACATTTCTCAGTGTACCATAAACAGAACTTAGCAAAACACCAGATGTGAATATCATTTGCATAAACTATCTTACTGTTTTCATATCTTGCGTGAGAAAGGAAAGGTTCTCAAAGAATTAATGCAAGAAGCTGGAAAATTCATCTGCTAGCAGCATTTTGGTATCCACAAGTGTATCTAGCTTCAGTTTTGATTGTTTGCTCCGTTGGATCTCTTTTAAAACAAACTCCAAAGTATAATAAGTGGTGTTAAAGTGCTTTCCAATTAGCAGTCAGTTATCTTCACTGACACAGATACTGTGCATTGAACTTTTCTTCAAGGTTCCAGTTTTTGATGGATCTGGCTGTGGAAGTTGATGTACAAGAGGGCCTTTTGCAGGGAGGATGGAACATTACAGTCAGTGTCTTTGTAGACTTCAGTACTTTTCTGCAGCTTAGAAGCCATACAAAGTACAAAGGCTAAAAATTTCCTGGAGATATGGAGATACTATTTTAAATATTAGGATTTCTGTAGACATTGATTTGAAATGTGGGAATCTACCAGAGAAGTGCAGGCTTCTATGGGTTGGCAGCAGCAGGCTTTGCTGCAGCATTGAAGTGGTTATTTTGCACTTAGATTTTTGTCCCTTCCCCCAGTGTCTCTGAACATTGCCAAGGAATGCATGTAATTGAGTTTCTTTTTGGTTTAATTTGTGCTTCTGTGAATTTATCAGTAACCCACACAGCTGTATTTTCTGCTAAAAATTCAGTCGTAAGATAGTAAAGAGTCTATAGTCTGTTGTGAAATGTCCTGCATGGGCCTAGACCAGATTAGGTATTTGGAAGCTGCGATTCAGCATGTGCTTCCTCATGAGATGGAGGGAGCAATTCACACATCTTAGTGTCACCATTTTTTGTCTGTCTGCAGACTCAGGAAGACAACACTGTATTGGTTCACATTCGGAAGAATATCTACACAACCATATAGGTTAGAAACTTTATTTTTAAATTAAGTTTTCAATTGTGTAGGAATTGTTGGGAGATATCCAGGATAAATCTGGCACAGCATGCAGGCCAGTATTGATATAAACCAACTTTCTTGGAGTGACAAAGAAAAATTACCACATTAATTCAAAATTTGACCTTTCTGTAAACATTCAGGAAGGTCACTTGAAACTTTTGAAGTTACGTTACAACTGAGTTTAAACTTTGCTTGTTCTCCTTCAGTGATTAAATATTTTGTTACTAAGAAATTAGGTTACACAAATGTTTGCATATTAGTATGGACAGGTATAAAGTAATTTGGATTCATATCTTATCAGTGACTGCAATATAGAATGGGTTTTTTGGGGTTTTTTTCTCAGCAGCATGATTTTTCTGTCGGTCCACTGTTTACAGGCCTATCACTATAGCTCTGTAACTCAAGCTCGATCTGTTCTCAGAAGTGACATAGACCCATAACAAGGTCTCAATTTTTTGATCTATCATTTCTGATCAGCCTCACTTGCTTTAATAATACCGAAACATTTTCTGTGTGCTAATCTTTCAAATTTAGCCTGTGCTCTGGGGAGTATTGTGTGCAGTTTATCAGTGGTAGAAATCTGGTGAGCAAGGCTTGCTGTTCTAAGCTGCAGTCAATTGCGGAGGTGCTTTTAACAGTGTAAAAACCACAGAATACCTTGTGTTCTACAGCAATATTCTGGTGCTGTATGAAGAACCCAGCTCAACAAGTATAAACTCTGCTTGCAGAATTGGTATATTGGGAAAGGGCGGCCAGAGGAGGTTTGGACCAAGTGTGGTTACTTAGGAAACAGACAAAAGCAAAACCCCTGAGTTGCTACTTAAAGAGGTTTCTCAGAATAGATCTACCCATTAAGGTTGATGCTAATGCACAGTGAAAGACATTTTTCATACTGAGATTTTTTCACTCATGTATGCCTTCAGTTGAAGCTTAACTGCAAAGCAAACAGTTAAAGTTCCTGCAGTTAGTTCTGGAGAAGTGCCACTGACTTCTTTACTTTCAGTCAGTCATCGGTCCCAGCCCCACCAGTCATCTCAGCCCCAGAGGACACTGCTGCAGCACGTGGCTCAGTCGCAGACAGCAACGCAGACTTCTGTTGTGGTGAAATCTATTCCTGCATCCTCCACCGGTGCCATTACCCATATCATGCAGCAGGTTGGATCCTTTCTTTTCCCAGCAGTCTATAAACAGCAGTAGGTCATATAAATTACATAGGACTGGGGCTTGTTCTGAATGTATGTATCATGGTGCTGCCACCAAAAATGTTCAGCGTACAGGCAAATTAATGATTTTAATATCGCTTCAATAGCCATAAGCCAAAGGAGAGGAGGTTTAGATTAAATATTAGAAATAAATTCTTTGCTGTAGGGGTAGTGAGGCACTCGCACGGGTTGCCTAGGAAAGTTGTGGATGCTGCATCCCTGGAAGTGTTCAGGGCGGGGTTGGATGGGATTTGGAGCAACCTGGTCTAGTGGAAGGTGTCCCTGCCCATGACAGGGGTGTTGGACTACATGTTCCTTAAGGTCTTTTCCAACCCAAACTATTCTGTGATTGTGTTTCAATGGTGAGGGTGGTTGTAGTATTGCAGTGGCTTGAGCTCTTTAGGTTATGTTAGTAGTGTAGGGGGAAGAGGGCTGAAATGGAATCTGATCAGTACCCAGAGCACACAGTGTCTTTTTCATTTGAGGGCTTTAGTTTGTGAATAGGAAAACTTCTCTGAATCAAAAACTCAGATCACATTTAGATCAGTGCTTTGGGGATCCTAAACACTTCAAACAAACAGTGCAGCTTTTGGTCAAATCTTGCTGAAGCCACTTGAATGACTTTGATCAGGACCTGCTCAACTCTGCAGTGCGTTAACTTGTGGGAGCTTCAGCTGCAGTCCAGAACAGCACTGTGTTAGAGTTATAAACCCATGTCAGGCAGTATATTTTCACAGATGTGGGATTAGGCTGCTTCATCTTGCTAACACCATTTGTCAGTACATTTATACATTTTGGTTTACAAAGCATACATTGCTTATTCCCTCAAAAAGTCAAATGTTTGTGTAATGCCCAAGAAAAATTGGAATACAATTTTGAGAAAGGAAGGAGAAGAGAGGATCTCTGCTGAAATAGGACAGCCTGTAGTTATATGGGGCCCTGCAGAAGAAACCATAGAGAAGGTGACTAGGCTTTCAAGAGGCAGAATAAAAATCTATTGTGTAGAGAGACTCTGGCATTAATGAGGAGCTACTGGCTCAGCCACCTGCTACTTCCTGATGCTTCATCTCCAACTGCCAGGCAACCTTAGGAAGCTTTGAGTGTCAGTCTGGCACAAGCAAGATCTACATAATCCCACTGAGGGTTAGTTGTGGAGCTCATGTTCTCACATAGAGATGTACCACAGTTTAACATGATAGTAATAGCTTTTGATTGCTTATATATTGTGATATATGCATGTAAGACTATCTTTTTATACATGAATTTGTGAGTCTGTAATGGTAAAAAAAGTTAAAGTAGTCCATTTGAAACACTAAAAATTATTTCTAGATTGTGTATTCTTATATTTCTCTTTACTAACTTGCTCTAAATTCTTCTTAAGGCCTTAAGCAGTCACACTGCATTTTCGAAACACAGTGAACAACTTGGAACTGAGGAAGGAGAAGTGGAAGAGATGGACACCTTAGATCCTCAGACTGGCCTGTTCTACAGATCTGCCCTGACACAATCGCAGGCACAAAAGCAGCAAAAACTGAGTCAGCCACAGGTGGAACAGACTCAACTGCAAGTGAAAACTCTGCAGTGTTTCCAGACTAAGCAGAAGCAGACAATCCACTTGCAGGCTGATCAAATCCAGCACAAACTCCCACAAATGCCCCAACTTTCCATAAGGCATCAAAAGTTAACTCCCCTGCAGCAAGAGCAAGCACAGACCAAACCAGATGCACAGCACCCCCCACACCATATGATGGCCAAAGAAAGGCAACTCCCTACCTTAGTGGCACAGCCACAGCAAACTGTAGTACAGGTGCTTGCAGTAAAAACCACGCAGCAGCTGCCCAAACTGCAACAGGCACCAACGGCACAAAAAATCTACGTGCAACCCCAGCCCCCCCAGAGTCAAATGCAGCTACCTGCCTCTTCAGAGAAACAGCCAGCAAGCCAGGTAACGGAATATTGATAGCATGCAAAATACACGTCACTGTTCAAGGAAAAAAAGTAAAACACTGATCCTGTCGCTGTAGCAGTGTTTTGTCCTGGCAAGAGAGAATCCCTCATTCCGCTGGTAGTAATTACCCCATCAGAAGGTTGACACTAGGAGAGAGAAGCACATGTTGTAGAGGAAAAATCCATAGAGCTCACAAACGTGTTTTGTTGGACAGTTTTTATTAATTTCAGCCACCACTGGTGCATGGCATTTGTCCCTAGTTATCTTCTTTCAATTTTTAGATATGACACATTAATTTCCATTCCCATAGCACCTTTTATTTCTGTAGAAATGAACATGAATATACTGCAGTCTCCTAAGGCTCTCCATTGTTCCTCTTCCTTTGTAGTTCACATCTTCCTGAAGTTATATGGCTTTCATGTACAGGAGTAATTTGATTTTCCTTGGGAGAGAAGAAGGAAGAGGCTGAGGAACATGGGGAAAAAAATGTATTTTAAGTAACTCCAGAAAAGTAAAATATTTTTTTGGCCCTTTTAGGAGTAGATGTGAAAACTAGCAAACATCCCATGGGGCTGTAAATCCCAAAGGAAAATTAGGCTGCTGTGGTATTATACTGCTACAATCCTTATATAGCAGCCTAAAAGGCTGCTTTTCCCCAGGCTTCAATTAACTGTTGCCCTATCATTGCTAATTCCTTTGTTAAAACACTGAGTTTCAATTGTCTTCCTAATAGCAAGTATGTTGTTTGTGCCATTCTGTCCTTGGAAATATTGATTAGGATTTCAGTAAAAAAAATCTTAACTGTAATATGCACAACAAAAATTTGATTTTCAGGTG
Source organism: Eulacestoma nigropectus (assembly GCA_013397775.1). Taxonomy (NCBI): domain Eukaryota; kingdom Metazoa; phylum Chordata; class Aves; order Passeriformes; genus Eulacestoma; species Eulacestoma nigropectus. The sequence continues at coordinate 41,512 of VZTE01002522.1, forward strand.
CAACACAGAAATAACTTTTGAGGGGCATGAGCCTCCTTCTGTTTCAAAGGTAGCAGGTGGCAGTTCTGTGCCCAAACTGGCATTGCTGGTTACCAGCCTATTTCCCATGCAGGCATCCACGGAGACAGCAGTAGCAGATATATTGAGAGTGTCTATGGTGGAAGCTCAGATTGATGCAAACATAGAACAAACGATAGTGGATCCCCCAAACAAGGCCACGTCCACTAGTAAACGTGCTAGTGAAGCAGAGTCGTCACCTTGTACCCAGGGCCCGAGGGTGGCTGCAGTAGGGATGACGGCACCTTCCATCCCCCAGCAACAGACACATGCAGAATCCAGCTCAAGTCCTCCTGCTGTTGGTCCTACTTTAACAGAGAGGAAACTCGATGCACAAGGAATACCTGCAACAAACCAGTTTATACACATTCAGAATATATCACAAAAGAAAGCTGAAGAAAGCTCATCAGAAATTGTTGTCCAGGTAAGAGAAGACAGAGCAAATAAGGCAAAGATTGAGCAGAGCAAACACGTCTGATGCGATGATAGTCACTGAATGATGTTCGAGTACTTGTGGGTTTATTCTCCACATTTTGGTTCTGTTTCTACTCTTAGCTTGCAATGGATTGCTATGTTGAAGTGTAATTCTTCTTAACTGGGCTCAGGTTTCTCTAGTACTGTAACATTCACTCTGTCCTCAGTGCCTTCCTTCTTCTGTTAAGACAACAACCAAGCTCATCTCATTTTACGAAGTATTTTCATTGAGAGGCTTAAAACTGCTTCAGCACTTAGTATGGAGTTATGTTCTAGAATCTTTTGTATTATCTATTAAAGTTGCTTCTGAGTATAAAATTAATGACATATTGGGGTTGTGCTTACTGGAAAAGTTCAGCAAATAAGGTCTGAAATCAGAAAAAAGCTTTTTAACTTCACTTAGGATCACTTACAACTTCTGAGATAAAATTACTGTTAATCTTTAGCCTAAATTCTTTGAATCATTGCCTAACTGCTATGCTTGATGTTTTCATTGATTCTGCTGCCTTAAATATGATGGTTTATGTTGTAATAAGTTGTCTGAATGTCAGCTGAGGAGGTATGTAAGTCTTCCAAGTGGTAAAATGTGAATCTTTGTAGACAAGTTGGATGGCATATGTTCACACAAATGGTAGTGTAGATTGAAATTGTTTTAATATGTATCGTACTTGTGTTACAGTGAAAATGCTTCTGATGCAGGAAACAATTTGTGTACAGAGGTTTCAAATCTTTCATGCTACTTTGTGAAGTCTTTACAGGGGCTAACTTCTCTTTTGTAGAAATTACCAGTTTTGTATTCATTTTTAGTTCTCCTTAAATAGACAAAGGTAGATTTCTGTTTTACTTCAAACCTGTATATTTTGAGAATTTGTACTATTTATCATTGTGGCATGCTACGAGCTGTTTCAAAAGTTAAGTACTGCCCAGAGTTTCAGTTGTATAGTTTCAGATTTAGCTTCTAACCTGTGAAAGTATAAGCAAAAATACACTATAAAAATAATAATAATAATAATCTTAGAAATAAATAGCTATTGTGTTTCCTTAGCCTCTGAGTTGCAGCTCTGAGTAGGGCGAGAGCTTGTACTGTGTTGTATACAAAAAACATAGTTAGTCCTCCTGGAGTGCTTGGACAATGCACTCAGGCACCTGGTGGGATTCTTGGGGTTGTCCTGTGCAGGGCCAGGAGTTGGACTTGATCGTCCTTGTGAAGTTATTCTAACTCAGGTTATTCTTTTATTGGCATGTCTTGTCTGAAAAAGATAAGGCTGGAGAAAATATAATCTCTGCTTTGGATTTGCAGAATGCTGGATGATGGGCATTGGTTTTGCTGTCACAGACCTTTAGGGAAGATCAAAGGCCAAGATCACTGCCTGGAGAGCAAGATTATTCAAATTTTACTTTTCACAACCCAATCCTGTGAAAGGGTGCTTTGAAGCCTTAGTTAGGGAAAATTGCCCTTGGAAACCAAATAATCCCTTTTTGACTAATACCTGTGCTTGCACAGATGCCTTTGCCTTCAAAATTGTTTGTTAAACTTAAATATTTTCTTTCTTTCAGACTATCCCTCACTATTCCATCCCTTGTCACTCCAGCTCCAATGTGGTGGTGGAACCCAGCGGGCTCCTGGAGCTCAACAACTTCACCAGCCAGTGCCTCGATGATGAGGAGACAGCAATGGAGCAAGATGTGGACAGTAGCACTGAGGACGGCACTGAGCCTAGCCCCTCTCAAAGTTCTGCTGAACAATCCTAAGGAATAGGGACACTGGAGTGCACTTTAAAATATCTTGGGATTTTGAGTATCCAAGATGCCCTTCTATTGTGTTGTCTTAGAGCACTTTGCCTATTAGAATTGTTCATTGGACTCTTGAAGCATCAGTGTGTTTTAACAAGACAGTATTGCAAAAGCTGCATCTAAAAAATTGTTTTGGGAAAAAAAAGAGAAGATGTAGTTACCCAGATTTAGTAAACCTGTGAGAATGCTCCTGTTCAGAAACAAATCTGCAATGAATTCTACAGCTTGTGCTATTGAAGCCCTTACCCAGATACTGAAACAGGGTTCAGTGAAAAGGGATCATTATTTTGCTGTGTCTTTTTAGCTGTTGAGCAAAACACCATCAAAAAAAAAAAAAAAA
>VZTE01002522.1:44204-57357 GCA_013397775.1 Eulacestoma nigropectus
AAAAAAGAGAAAACATTTAATAAATATTTTTATTTTCAAATAGCATGTGAGAGAAAAAATATCTCTGACAGTGCTGGAAAAGCCCCAGGAATTTTGGAATTGGTTAGCTCTCTTGCATTCATGCTCACTTAAAAATTTTTTTCAGAAGCCTAAATTTTTTTTTTTTTTTAATTCTTGTTGGTGAATGTTTGGAAATAAGCAAAATAAATCACTTAACTCATAGCAAAGTGGATTTGCTAGTGGAGTTTTGTTTTCATGCTTTACAAGAAGCAGGGTAGTGGTATATGAGGCATTTCTTTGTGCCATAAGCACACAAAATGCTCATCTACTCTTGTTAATCTTTGATTATTTATTTAAATATAAAATTTAAAGTGAGACAAGTTGTTGAAAAGCTCCTGTGAAACAGGCAGTTGTATTAATTCTAGTACAAACTGGGAAGAAGGAGGTGTCTTTTGCTATTAATCAGTTTTTCAAAATTGGGGATAAATAGTTCAACATCTTTCCAAGTTGAACTTAAGAATTTAGAAGTGAGCTAAGACTTTTAATAATCTATATTTTACTCTTACATGCTGTTTTTAAAGTTGACCATTTGGGGAGTTTAAAAGCTTAAATGGATATATGGTGGTAGGTTTCCAAAATTAGCCTTATGTCTTGGCTTGTTGAAGCAATACGTTGGGGTTTTGTGATAGTTACAAGTCACAGAGAGCGGTTTGGGTTCAGATGGGACAAGAGAACCAGTTTTAATACATTCTGGTAATCAAGACAATACTTTTTTTTCCAAAATGTATATAAAACCATGTTTTTAACTGTTTGTATAGATTTCATTATAAATAACTAAGCATTTTATGACTTTGACATATCATTTAATTGTATATACATGTATAAGCCTAACTGCCCACGTTTTGGTGCTGAAGTACTACTGTAAGTAGATTTCATCCAAAGTCTAATACAGCTTTTTGCGTCAGTCTTCTTTTAAGCTGTCGTTTTACTGTTGATATTGTAGTTAAGGTTAAATTCCAATTGGAGTAACTCAAACTAAAAAATACAAATCCTAAAAACCATTTTTCTTACCTGTCCTGAGTATCCACCTATGTTAGAACTCGCAGTAACCCCTAGAGGGGGCTCTTGGTTTTCTCTAACCTCAGTTACCTTATAAATTAAGTCACTAGGACCTTCATATACTTATTTTTTCCTTCTGTTTTCTTTTTCCATCAGTGTTAGTTCCAAAATAATGTAGTTTATAATTGTGGAGAAGTGTTCTGATAAATTTGACATGCAAATACTGGAATAGTGGGTTATGAAACTAATGATTTTTGTGTTACCTTTATATTGAAGTAAGTATTGGTTTGGGTTCTGCTGTCCATAGTGCTCACGATTGAAGAGAATAATATGTTATAAATGAAACATTCCACATTTCTTTCTTTAGTTATATAACCCTGCCAGTATGTCATTGTAGGTAGTTCAGGTTTTGCTAACTGTTCACAAGTTTTTACTCTTTATTTTAATGAAATCACAGCCATCAACAAAAGTGAGCAAGTTATGATCTAAGTTGTGAAAGTTCCACGTTGCTACAGAATGACAAAAAGTGGCTTAATACTGATGTTATTGGCAGTGAACAGTTTGTTGTGCTTTGCATAAGTCAGCGTAAGGAATGGTCTCTATTTTCATACCCAGTTGTGAAAAGCCCAAAGCAGATGACCCACACAGTTCTTCTGGCTTGTATCAAATTTTCATTGTCACCTGGGCTCTTGCAGTGCTTTGAGTGTCCCTGGCATATCTAGGACTGGAAGGCCATGAGAATATAAAAGAGAGCAAGATTTTTCTTAAGCACTTAGGACCAAGAACATTGCCCTAAGTTAGAGTTTTAGTTTTAGGTGAAGGTATATGCTCTCCCTAGCCAAGAATAGATAGCAAGGAATGGCCTAAGATGAATTCAACACCTAATGCATTCACTATATTGAGTTCTGGTCCAATTTATTCTGATGTTTTATGTAAGACTTTGGTTTGCCTCTTTAGTGATGACTGGAGCAAAGGTATGGACAACTACAGTGGAGTATTTGACAGTTCTTTGAAGACAGCAAATTGTTAAACACCTGAAAGCTTTTCATGTTTCTATGAGAAGTGGTTGATTTCAGGTTGGCAAGTTGAAGCACATGGTGGGGATGTCTAGGGGTGATGTAAGAAACTTAGAAGAAGGAACTTTGGTAATCAGTGTGTTCATTCTTGACACTCTTCTCTTGCTGCTTTCCCAAATTTCGACTTGTTTTCTTCAGATTCTTTTATTGAACTTGTCTGTTTCAGCACTTCACCATATTCATATCTTTACAAATAAGAAATAGACAAGATGACCTAAAATGTAGGGTAGATAATTTTTTTTTTTACTTGGTTTTTGATAATGACAGTAAGACAAGGTGCTTGGAGCATTTAGCCTTCTCTTCTTTGCATGAACTCCAGGCATCACGGCCTGTTCTTTTGTCCTGCCTGGCAGATGTGCAGCTTTTTCCTACCTGCCTTTGAGATACTTCATCCCCCTGCAGCCATGTATCCACTTCTCACAGCCCCATAAATATTAGCAAACTGCTAAAAATAAAACATCAGTGTGTAAGATAATATTTGCATATCCCATCTCCCTCATAAGCTGCATTTTCATTCCTGCAATTAGTTTGATGTCCTTCCTTGGAATAGAAGAAAGGGTAGGTATAGTGGTGATAATTTTTGGTACTGTGAATTAGCAGGCACTAGGCTTATATCTTATCAGGAAGCTGTGGATAAATTGTAGAGCAAGTGAAATGGCATTAATGAGTCACTTTGAATTCAGCAGTTTAATGAACATGCTCTGGCACTGCAGTAACACACATGAATTTTCAAAAAAGGATGCTAAGAAAGTGAACTGAAGTTAGAGGAAGTACTGAAACTAGGGGGAATTTATGTGTTTTGTAAAAATGCAGGAAATCACAGAGGACTGCATGTTTTCTGGAAAGGTTAAGCCGTTGGGGTGAGAGTATTTTCAGTCTCAGTCCTCCCAGTGACAAAACAAGCTTTTGAAATTTCAGGGCAAAATAGAAAAAGGGCCCTTAGGGCCCTTGAACAGAACACAACTAAATTAATGGGATTTAAAAAAATGCAACAACAACCAAAAAAACCTACCTGAAACCTTTTAAAAAATCAAAAATCTTGAATTAAGACTATATGCTTTTTTTTCTAATGCACAAATAGTTCCTGAAGTCAGGATTTCACAGGTGAAGGTGGTTTTGCATCCCCACAGGTGCACACAAAGGCAGATGGTTTCAGCTTGGCAACATTCAATCCAGAGAAGACTGATCATAATTTAGGATAATAAGCTAGAAAAGTACTGCTTTGGGGTTTACCTGTATTGGGAAAAAAGTATGTTTAGCACCTGTGTGTCTATGCTGGGCTCCTTTCCCTAAGTTTTGAAGTAAACCATGAGGAATGTTTGCTAACAGCCTGTGCAGTTTCCTTCCACACTGTGGGACTGAGCTTTTCCTCTACTCCAAAGTCTGTCCTGAGAATCTTTGAATCTGTTTTCTTCCAGTAGAAAAGAAACATTTACCTTATGATAAATTTAGAGCTTAAATGTATAGCTTATCAAAGAGAAGGTTAGGGAAGAAGTACCTTTAGGTGTGTTTGTGGGTTCCTTTGCAAGAAGAAATTGTCATTGGGACATTTCAGTCTGGGGTAGAGGCAGAGTATCATCATCAAATGACTTGGATTGGAATGGACCTTAAAATTCATCCAGTTCAACCCTCCAGCCATGGGCAGGGACACATTCCACTAGACCAGGTTCCTCCAAGCCCCATCCAGCCTGGCCTTAAACACTTCCAGGGATGGAACAGCCACAGCTTCTCTGGGCAACCTGTGCCAGGACCTCAACACTCTGACAGTAAAAAAAAAAAAAAAAAAAGAAAAGTACACTTGAAAAAAACATCAGTAGTAAGATGGAGGATAATTAACTGGGATTGACAAGGGGTATAGTGTTTTCTGTCATTTGCAGTCTTTTCTCTCCAACCAGCACAGATGCTGCAGGTTGAAATCTAGTGGCCTCGTATCTCTGATACTGGCAATGAATTGAGAGTTCCATTGCTATGCTAAGGATTTAAACTGAAAAAAAAAGAATTTGGTGGTACCTTGAGGCATGTAGAGCTATGACTGGCATGTGGAGATGCTCAGTCATCTTGGATGGGTTGAGGGGGTGGTGTTTTCATTGTGCTTTGGTGAAAAGTTGCTGAAGTGATGAAATAGGAAAATCCATAGCTGGGAACTTGCTCGTTAATTCTAGAGAAGAGTCTTTGAATTATTTGGTGCAGAAAAGATTTTAACTTTTTAAGTACTGTGGACTGAAGAGTAACCAAATGCTCTTGAATAATTTTTAAAGCCCAGGACTGCCCACAGGAGAGGGTTGAAACAGGATGCTTTATAAGGTCCTTTCCATGTCAAACCATTCTATGATTCTGTGATGACTATTAGAATGTCCAGCAAATACTCCAGATTTGGTCCTAATCAAAAATTCCTATGATTTTAGTTTTGCTCAATCCTTGGCCTCTTTTGAAAACCAGATTTTTTTAGTGATTTTTTTGTTTGGTTTTGGGAGGGTTTTTTAGGGTTTTTGGTGTTTTCATCAGCTTTCCAGCTCAGTAAGTTTTTTAGCAGTTTTGAAATGTTCTGTGATCCTGTTTTCTGTAGCTGCCTTTATTAAATAGATTTAGAAAAGCTACTCTCATCACCCAACTGGGAGTGGATGATTAGGACCATGGGCTTATTGGGCTCTCTTTGAACCCCTCAGAGAGTAGTAGGCACATCAGCCAGTTCTCAGACTACATATGGGATTTAGACTCCATAGCATGGTTTGGCTTGGAAGAAAGGAACCAATATAATCTAATTCTGCCAGTTGAACACCCAAACTACCTAGCATGAAGCCTTTTTGATGGCACTTCTACTAAAACTTCGATAATCATTATTCCTAAGAGCCTAATTTATTATTCATTAGAGCAAACATTGCTCATGTTGCCTTTTATGGTAAAAAAAATCAGCTTGTTACAGCTCCTAGCCAGAACTGTCCCAGAGGCTCATACATCTCCAGTACTTCGGGACTTTGTTCCTGTCAGGCTCTGCTAGAGGCCAACTAAAGGGTCTGGAAGTCTCTTTGTACAGGCTTTTTTTGCTGTTAAGGATGCTGCCCAAGACCTGCATACAGCAAGGAGCTGGGAACAGTTCTTTGTGCCCACACGTCACTGAGGTTGGCAGGAATCTCTGGAGATTATCTGGTCCAACCCTCTTGCTCAAAGCAGGATCAGACTGCTCAGGACCATGTCCATCTGGGTTTTTGGAAACCTACCATGATGGAAACTCAACAACCGTTTCCAGTGACCAGCCACACATTATTTTTTCTCCTTTCCTAGTATATGCTGTGTTTTCTGGTGTTTCTCTTGGTTTGTTTTGGATGTGAATAGAAATACTATATTGGTCTGAGAAGAGCTAACAACAGCATGAGAACAAACCACAAGGAAGAAGCACAAATTTAGTGAGAACAAAGTGTTGTATCTGCAGTGTTCCCACAAATAGGGATATTTGTTTTCCTCTCCAGACTTCAACTTGTTCAATTCTCCCTGCCACTTCAGGACTGCAGAGACACAGGGTACTAACAAAACACTGTAATCAGATGTCACTTTCTAGTATTTCTTAATATTACAAAGGTGTCCAGAGAAGGATGTGAATGCTTGGAAGTGTTTTTTCCAACTGCATCAGTCTACAATTGGATATAATAGCTGTTACTGAGCATTGTGCAGCCTCCTTTTTTTGCATGAAAATATATAATGTAGATCCATAGGTGACCATGGCACAGTTTCAGCTCTTGATTTATGGCTTTTGTTCCAATCTACTATGTAAATGTGACACATGCAAGCCTAGAATGACTCATTTGAGAACTGGAGGGCTGCCTTCCCTGTGAAGCAGGGATTTTGGTCAGGGCGGAGCCCTTCTATAGCCATTCCTTGAGGATGCACAAACTCATTTGGTTGCAGACTGTGCTCCCCTCTTGAGTTTGTCCTGAGGGCTGCATGAGTTCTCCTGCAATAAATAGAATTGAGGAGACCAAAATCATAATAAATATCTGCCAAAGCATCTTAAGACAACCCACGGAGATGCTGCAAAGCAGAGCTTGCTAAGCACAGAGAACACAGGATAAGGCTTTACTACAAATAATTGTTATCAAATGGCTGTATTACAAATAATTACTATGAAGTTCAACTGATAGTAGGGCATGGACTCAGTGAGCAATTGCCTCATCTGATCAGCCACTGTGAAAGTACCACAGGGCTTGGGGTTACTTTTGGTTAGGTTTAGCACAGGTGCTTTATGGAAATTGTTTGGAAATAAAACAGGAACCTCAAGCTGAAATAATCTGGGGTTGAGGAACAGGGCTTGCAAACTTTAAACTTGAGGGTGAATGTAACCTGGATCCTTTAAATTCTTTCAATCAAGTTGCAGATGGCACAAGGACAAGTCTGGCCCCAGAGCTTTAGTTCCATTGCAAAAGTTGGGTAGAATTGATCTGGAAATTGGTTTATTTGGATGTATGTGGTATGTACAGATGGAATGTGGGAAATGACGGTGTACAGATGCCAGCAGGACAACTGGAGGGGAACTACCAAAATCTCCAGAGAGCTGCAGCTCCTTTTATGGAGAAACACAACCATGGTTTGCACCTAGATGGTTGATTTGGTAGTGGTACCCTTGTTTGCAGAACTTAAAAGAACTCAAAAAGTTACCAAGTTCCTGACGGAGGTGGACTATGCCCCCCATTACCTCTTTTCTCCTTACCTTCCACCCCTAGAAAATAAAGTTTAAATTACCCAACTTCATTCTTAAAACTACTAGAACTCACTTTTCCTGTCCAACAACTTTTTAATGAGAGTGAGGTTTGTTTTCATTACAAATCACATCCTTGATCTTTGTTCAGGCAGAAGGGGTGTGCTTTGTGTGATTTCCAAAGGACTTCATGATTTCCCTTTCTCTTCTTCTCTGTCTTTTTCATCCCGGACTTTGTGGTTATATTGCAGTAATCTACAGCCTAGAGATTAGCAGGACAGCAGTAACGTATGAAATGGAGGTTCTTCGGTCAAACCTAAATGAAGTTCCCCTTGGAAATTGCCAAGAAATTCCTTAGTTGGTTAGGATGACTGTAGAAAAGCATGAGACAGCTTCCTCACCGTATGCCTAGATCTGGATTTCCATGCCTTGGAGACTGCCTCACAGAACTGCAGTTTGCTGTGGGATGGGACACTGGAACAGGCTGCCTACGGAAGTGGTGGACTGCCTGGAAGTGTCCAAAAGATGTGAACGTGGCTTGGTGGTGAATACAGCAGTGCTGGGATAACGGTGGGACTCAATCTTTTCCAACCTAAACAATTGTGTGGCTTATAATTTGGAGGAGGGTGTGTGGCACTCTCACTGCGTGGCACAGACCAAGGTGTTGATGTTGTGTTACACATGCACATTTTCTTTGGAGAGAGACATGAGTTACTGCACAGGGCAGTGGAGTTCATGGGGCCATTAAGAAGCAGGAAGGAAGAAAGAATGCTTTCTGTAGCCTGGTGAGCTCAGCAGGTGAAGTGACACATAAGCTTGCAAACTTCAGGTTGTCAATCACACCACTGAGAGATGTGGTGACATCAATCTTGCAATCATTATGACTCTCCCATGGGATGTGTAAAGAGTCCTGGATGTGATGAAATTAAGCAGTACAAAAGCAAAGACAGACATTATAATGACCCCCAAGGACCTGTGGAGTCTCTTGTGAGGAAGCTAAAGTGCCGTCATCCTTCACCTTATTTTTGGGCAGGGTGCTACACAGTCCTCCACAAATAAGTGAGTCCACAGTGCAAAAATATTCCCCATTGCTGGCCATCCCATTTGCTGACGCATCCTATGACAATGTCTCTTAAAGCAATGCCAGCTTCTGCATTGTTTTTTGAGCTCACACATGAACCCTGGAATATAACAGGCAAGGGAAGCACCAGGATGCACTTGGACAGACTTGATTTTATTCCTATGGAAAATGGTGATTTTTTCTCTTACAGACTTAAGAATCTGTTTCTAACTTATGTTTTAATTTTTTAGTGTGATGTTTTATGAAAATTCAAAGTCTTGATTTGAGCCCTCTTTTTGTTATATTCCACCCATCCTGCTGATCATAGTATTTCTTGTAGAGTCCCAAGTTTCCACCAAACCAGTGCAAGAAGCCCAATGAAACAGAATGGTCTCACTCCTGAAATTCTGGTGTGTGTCTTTCTGGTATGACTTGTTCATCAGACTTGTCTTCTGCTTCCCCTGGCCAGATGTGTTTTGTAATAGCAACTTAAAATAACATAACACTTGCTATTGCTGCTGTTGGAGTATCACCAAAATGTTGTTTGGTATTTAATTTCTGCATTTAATTTCTTGATACCAAAACAAATTTTCCAGCTCAGAAGAGCTTAGTGTAGTTATCTTCTGGTTGGCTTGGCAGGGACCCAGCCTACAGAAGTCCATAACATGTTCCATGCTGTGCACAGTGTCTTGGCTACAGTCTTGTTCCTCTTAGTTTGTGGCTGCAACGTCCCCACTTTGCTATTGTGGGTTGTTCAAATTTTTCCTGTTCTTTCACAAACATTTGAAAAATTTCTTCTTAATGTTAGTGCCTCGTGCTGGTCCATCTTCTCCTCACCAGAGAGGAGTCACCAGGGGGACTGCTTGTGAAAGAAACTCTCAACCTCGCTCCTGCTTCCTTTTCCTTACAGTCTCATATTAGCACACAGTTTTTCATTACTATGAATTACTATTTTATTACTATTCAGGTAACACTAGTCCCTTCTGAACTATGTAGGATACTGCTTGTTTGTGTAGCAAGAAGTCTCTGCAATTTCTAATGCACTAAGGACAAAGAATAGCTTAGGGCCATGGGTAGTATGGATGGGTTAAACCACAAAACTAAGGACCAATTATACTTCAGATTTCATAGAACCATAGAAAGGCTTGGGGTGGAAGGGACCTTTGAAATCATCTCATTCTAATCCCCCTGCCATGGGAAGCAACACATTCCACTAGACCATGTTGCTCCAAGCCCCATCCAGTCTGGCCTTGAACATTTCCAGTGATGGGACAGCCACAGCTTCTCTGGGCAACTTGTGCCAGGGCCTCACCACTTTCTGGGAAATGAGTTTCTAATCTAAAATTCTCCTCTTTTAGTTTAAAACCATTGTCCCTGATCCCCCCTGGATTTCCATGGGTTTCTCTGCCACAGCTTCAATTTCTGTTGCTTTCAGGTACAGCTACACTGAATTCATTGTTTCATATGAAAAAAGTAAATAGTTTTGCCAAAATAATAGAACTTGATTATAATGGAAGTGCAAAAAGAGTGCTGTTTGGGAAAGAATGACTCATTTAATTGGATGCTTCATTTTTGAAACATGAGCCCATGATATTGTATGTATCTGTTTTTCTTTTATGAATGCTGAAGGACTTTGCTGGAAGAAAATGTACGTGAGTTCTGAATTCAACATATGATTTCACTCTGTCCCCCTCAAAAACATACAATTATTGATGTAAAAGACAAATCAAAGGGTCAGGTGTCTTTATTGGATGCCACCTGCATGAAGCTCTCTAGGAATGTAGCCAGGCTTCTCCAGCCATGCTGCAAGCTCCCTCTTGTTTTCCAGGAGTGTAAACAGTCCCATGAAGGTGTGTCACCTAAGCAAAGCTAAGCCAGAACAGCTCAAACTGCGTCATGCTGTAAATGGTTTCCTGTGAAAAACAATACCTAATCAGTTTTTACATTGCAGTTTGAGTGTGTTGGCAGGCTGGCCTTCTTCATGATCTCATGACAAAAGAAATAGCTCCAAAAAATCAAGTTAATACCAGAAAATCCCCAAATTACTTAATCTGGTCATGCCATGTACCATGACATTATAAATATGAATTTTTTGCTATGAGAATAAATTCTTCACTATGGGGTTAGAACTAGATGATCTTTAAGGTCCCTTCCAAACCAAATCATTCTGTGATTCTATGTGTCAACTGGAATAGAAAAGTTATGCTTTTTACCCATCTGCATTTAATTTCTTATTCTGCTGTTTGTGCATCTCCCACACTCTGCTTTTACAGGTAAACTTTTGTAATAGAACTTCTAAGCACAAAATGCTTGTGCTGAAGCAGTGAAGACTGTGCTGAATCCAAGTGATGGGAACATCACCTAGCAATGATTGGTTTTGTATTGGTACTGAACTGCCAGTCTAAAAGCCACAAGGGAGTGTTGTTGTTTTGGGGAAAATGTGTTAACCTTACCAAACTGTTCAGATGGTGGGAAACACAGCTGGACCAGCTGTGGCTTCCAAGTCAAGAAGTATGCAGGAGTCCTTTTCATCTAGCCTATGGAAAAAAAACCACATGAATGGCTGTAGTGGACCAATATCTTGCTTCTCATCAGGACCCATCCCACTACTGTATCTCATGTGCTGTCCCAACAGCATGATGCAGTGTGAGCTCTGCCTCAGCTTGGCACGTTTATAATAATGTATTTCTTTTTCCAGTGGAAAACTGTTATAATAACAAGGTGGTTGTGATTTTGTGTGTGTGTGACACTTCTCTATGATATGGCAGCTGGGGACATGGTTTAGTGGTGAACACGGTGGTGCTGGTTTAAGGAGTACTCAGTGATCTTAGAGGACTCTTTCCAACCTTAATGACTCTATGATTAGTGTTTTCCTTATCCTCAGTCCCTTCTTCAAATAAACACCAGTAGGTTGCTGATCAGTTCCCTCCTTTGGGGAAAGCATGCCTTTGTGGTGAAGATGCTTAACAAGGGCTCCCATCACCAGAATCTCTGTGACCCCAGGCTAATAAATCACTTGCTCTGCTCTTCGCCTTGGCTCCCCAAGCCTTTGGCCATCTACCTTTGCCACAGGGTAGTGTAAAGATAAAATCCATTTGTGATTCTGAGTTGCTTGGATACTGTTGGCACTTAGGGCAAAATTCAAAGTACATAAATAGAAAAATGCATCTTCTAGAGTCTTTTCTCTGGTCTCCAACCCTCCTCATGTAATTAACCAACTGCTGTGTCTTTCCTTGGGCCAGTTTGACATCCTGAGCTGCTGCTCATCTGGTGTTCTCACTCAGCAGCTCTCCACAGGGCCCTGTAACTTCTCTCCCTAATTAGCAGCTTTTAATTGGCAAATCATCACTCTCTTCCAGCACAATTCCTCCCTTCCCTGATGTTCCTGGTGATGCCTGAAGAATAAAACCCAACTGACATCCTCTTCCATGGCTTTCCCCACACTCTCTGCTCCTCAGAGGAAGTTGTGCTCAATTTTAGCCTTATTTTGCTATTAGATTATACGTTATTTATATAAAGAGTGATTCTCTGACTATCTGTCTATATAACCTGTATTACTTAATTCAAGTCCAAGTTCATGAGTTAGACTAAAAAATCCATAGAAGTCACAGCTATGACTATACAAATACAACCATGCAATGATGTCCAAGGTGTTTGTAGTTCTGATACGAGATAAAGTGTTTTACAGGGTTAGGTTAAGATAGTTTAGCTGGTTTCAAAGGGAGTGTACATCAACCAGTCCATGCTAATGTTAGTAGAGCTACACTGGTTGAAACCTCCTTATGAGCTTCAATTCCATTAATTTTTTAATATTTTAAGCTGCCTTTCGCTCTATTCCCAAATGATCTTCCCATTACATAGAAGGTCAGGAGGTACCACTTTAGTGACTATAAAAGAACTGGAGGTCATCTTGGCTTCTTCTGAGTTTTCAAAAGCCACTTTTATCTTTTGTTATTCCTGTTCTCCTGGCTTACAGCAATACACATGGTCCCAGTAGCCTAACTTCATGGGCTACAACTCTCCCAGTAAGCCAAACAAGGTCAGAGCATGGTCATGTGGTTGTCAAGACCTTAACTGTTAACACAACAATTGCTATTTGTGCAAAGCAACCTGAAATGGTTATTCACAGATCTGAGCACATGCTTCAGAGCAAATTCCTCCTGAGTGGAAGCCTTGAAGAAAAACTCAGCTCAAATGCAAAAAAATAATTTCTTTATACAACAAAGCAAAATCTCACTTGAAAATTATAGAATCACAGAATGGTTTGGGTTTGAAGTGATGTTAGAGCACATCCAATTCCACCCCCTACCATCCAGTATATCAGGTTGCTCCAAGCCCCGTCCAACCCAGCCTTGGACACTTCCCTGGATAGGGCAGCCACAGCTTCTCTGGGCAACCTGTGCCAGGGCCTCACCACCCTCACAGGGAAGAATTTCTTCCTAATATCCAATCTAAATCTACCTACCTTCAGTTTAAAGCCTAATCCATGTCTTCATGTCACTGGGTTCTTTGTTTTAGGCTTTAAATGCTTAACTTCACATCTTAGCTGGTTGTCTTCATCCTTTTGTAGCTTATCATAAATGCAGTGCAATGAATTCCATTTATTAGATAACATTTGTAGGGTACCTTAGATGTGAACAGTATTTTATAGATTACACGTTAGACATATTCCCTGTCTAGGACACTTTGAAATCTAAAGTAGTTAAGTTAAACACATGGCAGGGCATGAGAAAATATTTCATCACAAGGATTATGTGAGGTTGCCAGGGATTAGAAAAGAGGAGTGCTGCTTGAAGAGCTGAATTTTAAGCAGTGCTTTGAAGAAAAGAGGATGTTTGACAGATGAACACAGAGAAAGGGCAAAGGCACAAGGCCAAGAATGTGAAGAGATAAAAAAAGAAATTAGATGAGAAGATAGAGATATTTCACTATGTGAAATAATAGTCTGGATCTTGATCCTGGGTGGAAGAACTCCAGTTATGAAGGTTGGGGAGTAGTGCAGGTAGAAAAGGAAAGGTCTTAGGACAGCTCTGTTTATAACTTCAACTGTGTGATTGAATACTGTGTGATTTGTTGGTCTCCAAGAGGGAATTGTGGACTCGGGAATGAAAGAAAAGCATGAGTGATGTGCTGCACCAAGGATAGAAAAGGAGGAAAAAATAGTCAGAGGTCTGTGAGTCAACCCAAGGTGGAGAGGTGGGATCTGGAAGGAAAATGTGTTCACTTCTGGGAACAAGAAGTGTGTTTGTGTGGGGATTCAGAGTCACC